>CAAAJI010001314.1:0-10284 GCA_900642245.1 Fragilaria radians
GAACGACATCCGCGCCAAGCTCGACCAGGAAACCGGCGACCTTCGCCTGTGGCGCGTCGTCGAAGTGGTCGAAGAGGTCGAGGATTACTTCAAGCAGGTCGATCTGAAGGGCGCGCAAAAGCTCCAGCCCGATGCCTCGATCGGCGACTTCATCGTCGATCCTTTGCCCCCGATCGAATTCGGCCGCATCGCCTGCGCAGGCCGCCAAGCAGGTCATCTTCCAAAAGGTCCGCGACGCCGAGCGCGAGCGCCAGTATGAAGAGTTCAAGGACCGCGCCAACGAGGTCATCACCGGCGTCGTCAAGCGGGTCGAATTCGGCCACGTCGTGGTCGATCTCGGCCGCGCCGAGGGCGTCATTCGCCGCGACCAGCAGATCCCCCGCGAAATGGTCCGCGTCGGCGACCGCATCCGTAGCCTGATCTTCGCCGTCCGCCGCGAAGTGCGCGGGCCCCAGATCTTTCTAAGCCGCGCCCACCCCGAGTTCATGAAGAAATTGTTCGCGCAGGAAGTGCCCGAAATCTACGACGGCATCATCGAGATCCGCGCCGCCGCCCGCGATCCGGGGTCGCGCGCCAAGATCGGCGTGATCAGCCATGACAGCTCGATCGATCCAGTCGGCGCCTGCGTCGGCATGAAGGGCAGCCGCGTCCAGGCCGTCGTCCAGGAACTCCAGGGCGAGAAGATCGACATCATCCCCTGGTCGGAAGATCTCGCGACCTTCGTCGTCAACGCGCTCCAGCCGGCAACCGTCAGTCGGGTCGTCATCGACGAGGAAGAAAGCCGCATCGAAGTAGTCGTGCCCGACGACCAGCTCAGCCTCGCCATCGGCCGCCGCGGCCAGAACGTCCGCCTCGCCAGCCAGCTGACGGCGAGCCAGATCGACATCCTCACCGAAGCCGATGCGTCGGAGAAGCGCCAGCGCGAGTTCGTCGAACGGTCCGCTTTGTTCCAGGCCGACCTCGACGTCGACGAGACCCTCGCCCAGCTGCTGGTCGCCGAAGGCTTCACCAGCCTTGAGGAAGTGGCCTACGTCGAACTTGACGAGATCGCCTCGATCGAGGGTCTCGACGACGACATCGCCGGTGAGCTCCAGAACCGTGCCGCCGAAGCGCTCGAGCGCCGTGAGGGCGTCTCCCGCGAGGAGCGCCGTGCGCTCGGCGTCGAGGATGCACTGGCCGAATTGCCGCATCTCAACGAGGCGATGCTGGTCACGCTCGGCAAGGCGGGCATCAAAACGCTCGACGACCTGGCCGATCTCGCTACCGATGAGCTGATCCAGAAAAAGCGTGTCGAACCGCGCCGCCGCGAGCCGAGCAACCGCACCGAGGACAAGGGCGGCGTGCTCGCCGACTATGGCCTCAGCGAAGAGCAAGGCAATGAGATCATTATGGCCGCCCGCGCGCACTGGTTCGAAGACGAAGCCGCGCCTGCGGACAATGGGGAGGACGCTGTTGCGGGAACCCCAGAATGACACGCTAGAGCGTTCACCGAAGCCCGTTCGCGCCGAGAAATCGTCGGAACGCACCTGTGTCGTCTCGCGCCGCACCGCGCGGCGCGACGCACTGATCCGCCTCGCCCTTTCGCCCGACGGGGAAGTTGCGCCCGATATCCGCGCCAAGGCCCCCGGCCGCGGCGCGTGGATCGGGGTCGGGCGCGCCGAGCTCGATGCCGCAATCGCCAAGGGCAAGCTCAAGGCCGGCCTCGCCCGCGCCTTCAAGACCAACGACGTCCGCATCCCGGCCGATCTGTCGGAGCGGATCGCGCTTGCACTCCGCTTGGCGGCGCTCGACCGCCTCGGCCTGGAGGCGCGCTCGGGGACGTTGCTCAACGGCTCGGAAAAGATCGAATCCGCTGCCCGCCAGGGCAAGGTGCACCTGCTGATTCATGCGGGGGACGCCGGCGAGGACGGCAATCGCAAGCTCGACCAGGCGTGGCGAGTCGGGGGCGGCCAGGGCCAGGGTCTGGTTTTTCCCGAAGACCGCACCATCTTGTCGATGGCGCTTGGCCGCGAAAATGTGGTACATGTCGCCTTGACCGATCCTGCTGCCGCGCGGCGGGTAAGCAACGCCATCGACCGGTGGCTTACTTTCATTGACCCCAATGCTGGGCTAGAGGGCGGCGACGCTGCCCGTGGCTCCGTTTCGGCAGATTTCGACGAAGGACTAGAATGACCGACCAGAGCGACAAGCCTAAGCTTGGAACCCGGCCTCCGCTGGGCGTCAAGCGCACGGTCGAAACCGGCAAGGTGAAACAGAGCTTCAGCCATGGACGGTCGAACACCGTGGTGGTCGAGGTCAAGAAGCGCCGCTTCCTGCGGCCGGGCGAGACCCCGCCGGCTGCGCCGGAGCCAAAGGTCGAGGCCGCCGCCCCCGCTCCGGCCCCTGCGCCCGCCGCGGCGCCTCGTCCCGCTGCGCCGCAACGCCGCTCGCCGGTCGATGACATTGCCGCCCGCAAGGAATTGCAGGAGAAATTGCTGCGCGAGGCCGACGAAGCCCGCATGACCAGCCTCGGTGACGCCCGTCGCCGCGAGGAACGCTCGAAGCTCGAACAGTCGGAAGACGAAAAGCGCCGCTCCGAGGAAAATCGCAAGGCCGAGGAAGAAGCGGCGCGCGTTGCTGCCGAAGAAGCCAGCCGCCCGGCCCCGGCTCCGGTCGAAGAGCCTGCCGCGGCTCCCGCTGGCGATCGCGAGGAGGAGCGCCGCTTCACGCGTCCCTCTGCGACGCCGTCCCATGCACCCAAGCGCCCCGAGCCGGCCCGCCCGGGTCGCGGCCGCGAAGATCATCGCAAGTCGGGCAAGCTCACCGTCAGCCGCGCGACCGCGGGCGAGGATGACAGCCGCACCCGCAGTCTCGCCGCCCTTCGCCGGGCTCGCGAGAAGGAAAAGCGCGCCCATCAACAGTCCGGCCCCGCCGCCAAGCAATTCCGCGACGTGGTCGTCCCCGAGGCGATCACGGTGCAGGAGCTTGCCAACCGCATGGCCGAGCGCGGCGCCGACCTGGTCAAATCCTTGTTCAAGATGGGCATGCCGATCACGCTCACCGAAACGATCGATCAGGACACTGCCGAATTGCTGGTCACCGAGTTCGGCCACAACATCAAGCGCGTCAGCGAGAGCGATGTCGACATCGATACGTCGGAAGACGTCGATGCGGCCGAGACCCTCAAGACCCGCCCGCCGGTGGTCACCATCATGGGCCACGTCGATCACGGCAAGACCTCGTTGCTCGACGCGATCCGCGGGGCGACCGTGGTCTCGGGCGAGGCCGGCGGCATCACCCAGCACATCGGCGCCTATCAGGTCACCCTGAAGGACAAGTCGAAGATCACCTTCCTCGACACGCCCGGCCATGAAGCCTTCACCGAAATGCGCCAGCGCGGCGCCAACGTCACCGACATCGTCATCCTGGTGGTGGCGGCCGACGACGGGCTGAAGCCGCAGACGATCGAGGCGATCAACCACACCAAGGCAGCCGGCGTGCCGATGATCGTGGCGATCAACAAGATCGACAAGCACGAGGCCAATGCACAGAAGGTCCGCGAGGAACTGCTGCAGCACGAGATCGTGGTCGAAGGCATGGGCGGCGAGGTCCAGGACGTCGAAGTCTCGGCCAAGGAAAAGACCAACCTCGACGGCTTGCTCGAAGCGATCGCGCTCCAGGCCGAAATCCTCGAACTGAAGGCGAATCCCGATCGCGCGGCGGAAGCCACGGTGATCGAAGCCAAGCTCGACAAGGGCCGCGGCCCGCTCGCCACCGTCCTCGTACAGCGCGGCACGCTCAAGGTCGGCGACGTAATCGTGGTTGGTGCCGTTTCGGGCAAGGTCCGGGCCATGACCGACGATCATGGCAAGCTGGTCAAGGAAGCCGGCCCGTCCTTCCCGGTCGAAGTGCTCGGCCTTGGTGCCGTGCCATCGGCCGGCGATCCGTTTACCGTGGTCGAGAACGAGGCGCGCGCCCGCGAGGTTGCGCTCTATCGCCAGGGCCTGATCGACCGCAAGCGCACGACGTCGGCGCCGGTCAACCTCGAGAATCTGTTCGCCAACAAGTCGAGCCAGACGATCGAATTCCCGATCGTCGTTCGCGGCGACGCGCAAGGGTCGGTCGAGGCGATCGTCAACGCGGTCAACCGCATCTCGACCGAAGAGATCAGGGTGCGGGTGCTATCCTCCGGCGTCGGCGCAATCACCGAGGGCGATGTGACGCTCGCCGCGGCCAACCGCGCGCCAATCATCGGCTTCAACGTCCGTCCCAACGCCAAGGCACGCGAGGCGACTAAACGCACCAGCGTCGAGTTCCGCTATTACGACGTCATCTACCACCTTACCGATTGGATGCGTGGCGCGATGGCGGGCGAACTCGGGCCCGAGATCATCGAGACGATCGTCGGCCGCGCCGAGGTGAAGGACGTGTTCCCCGCGGGCAAACGCGACAAGGCGGCCGGTCTGCTGGTCCTCGAAGGCGTCATCCGCAAGGGTCTCCACGCCCGTTTGACCCGCGCCGACGTGATCGTGTCGAAGACCACCATCTCCTCGCTTCGCCGCTTCAAGGACGACGTGGCGGAAGTTCGCGCGGGCATGGAATGCGGCGTGCTGCTGGCCGATACCAACGACATCAAGGCCGGCGACAATCTCGAAGTGTTCGAGACCGAGGAACGCGCCCGGACGCTGTAGTTGATGGACCTCGCGCCGCCACCTTCAGTGTTCGATCGCTTCCCGCTGCCGCCTGCGTCCAAGCTGCTCGGCTGGACTTTGCGCGACGTCGATCCGACGGCGGGAACGATCGAAATCGGCTTTACCACCGATGACCGCTTCACCAATCCGGGCGGGACCGTGCAGGGCGGCTTCCTCGCAGCAATGCTCGACGACACGCAGGGCCCCGCCTTGTTCGCGATGACCGACGGCCAGGTCTATGCCCCGACGATCGGCTTCAACGTCACCTTTATCAAGGCCGCGCGCCCCGGCCTGTTCGTCGGCCGGGGCCGGGTCGTCAGCCTCGGCCGGACGATCGCCTTCACCGAAGCCGAATTGTTTGACGAAGAGGGCGAACTGGTTGCCCGCGCGACCTTTAACTCGCGCGCCATGCGCGGCGACGGTTCGAGCGGACCCGCCTGATGCGCAAGATCGAAACCCCCGAAGGCCGCTCGGTCCGACTGCTCCGCGTCGGCGAACAGGTGCGCCATATCTTGAGCGACATTCTGGCTCGCGGCGACGTCCACGACGACACGCTGCAAAGCCATCTCGTCAGCGTCACCGAAGTCCGAATGTCCCCCGACCTGCGCCACGCCCTGGTGTTCGTGAAGCCTCTGCTCGGCCAGGATGAGGAGACGGTGCTCAAGGCGCTCCGCACCAACACCGCGTTCCTCCAACGCGAGGTCGCCACCCGCGTGCGGCTCAAATATGCCGCGAAACTCAAGTTCCGCGCCGACGAAAGCTTTGACGAAGGCGGCAAGATCGACACCCTGCTGCGCAAGCCACACGTCGCGCAGGATATCGGCAAGGATGCCGAGGACGAATGATCGAGTTGGGCGGCCCGATGGTCGGCGACGGCTGCCGCGCCGAGCCGTTCGCCGAGCAACACCGTGACGCCCTGCGCACCGCCTGCGCCGAAGACGATCGAATCTGGCAAATTTACGCCAATGATTTTGGCCCGGAAGGCTTCGACGCAAGTCTCGATTCTTATATCACCAACCCTAGAAATCGCACTTTCGTCCTGTTCGACGGGGGCGAACTGGCTGGCATGTCGAGCTTCCTCGGGATCGACGAGGGCCGCATGGTGGTCGAGATCGGCGGGACCTATTACCGCCCATCATTGCGCGGCACCGGCCTCAACCGCCGCATCAAGGACATGATGCTTGCCCGTGCTTTCGGCGCCGGCATTCGGCGAGTCGAGTTCCGGGTCGATTCTCGCAACACCCGCTCGCAGGCCGCGATGACGAAGCTCGGCGCGGTCCGCGAAGGCGTGTTGCGCGCCGACCGGATCACGTGGACCGGCCACGTCCGCGACACCGTTTTATTCTCGATCCTGCGCGATGAGTGGCGATGACCGGCGATTGCGGCTAATTCCCTGCCGATGCTCGCCCGCCGCCTTGCCCTCGCCCTGATGTTCGCTGCACTGGCCGCGCCGGTATCGGCAAAGCCACTTACCGTCCGCATGGGCGAAACCTGGCTGTTCGCGGTGCGCGGCGGCTCGCCGGTCGACGCGCGAAAGGTAGCCGCGGCCACGGCCCCTGCCCCCGGCCAGTTCAAGGTCTCGCTCCAGCCTTTGCTCGGGTCGACCATGACGATGACCAACAACAGTCGTTTCGAATACGCCTATCGCGCGACCCTGATTCTGCCAGACGGAAAGCCGGGCGCGGCCAAATCCTGTGCGGTTCCGGCCAATGGCCGGGTCGCGATCGAGCAATGGACGAGGGTGGTTGCCGCGATCCGGATTGACCGCTTCAATAGCGCCCCGGCCGGTTCGCTCTGTCCCTGATGGCCAAGCTCTATTTTTACTATGCGGCGATGAACGCGGGGAAATCGACCACCCTGTTGCAGGCCGACTATAATTATCGCGAGCGCGGCATGGAGACGATGCTGTGGACCGCGGCGTTCGACGACCGCTCGGGCGAGGGAACGATCGGCTCGCGGATCGCCTTGTCCGCGCCTGCGCACAGCTTTTCGGACGAGGTCGACCTGTTCGCCGCGATCGGCCAGGAATCGAAGCGCCGAAGGCTCGACTGCGTATTGGTCGACGAGGCGCAATTCCTCACCCAGCGGCACGTGCTCGAGCTGTGCCGTGTGGCCGACGAACTCTCGATTCCGGTTCTGTGCTACGGCCTGCGGACGGACTTCCAGGCCAAGCTGTTCCCCGGCAGCGCCGCCTTGCTCGCGCTGGCCGACAATCTCGTCGAGCTGAAAGCCGTATGCGAATGCGGGCGTAAGGCGACGATGAACCTGCGCGTCGACCAGGACGGTTTCGCGGTCGCGCGCGGCGCCCAGACCGAGATCGGCGGTAATGACCGCTACGTCGCGTTGTGCCGCCGCCATTTCTTCGAGCGCCTGCGCGAAGTCGAGGCCCAGCAACTGAGCTTCGGTCTGCCGCACTCGCGATAATGCTTCACGGCTGGATCATTCTAGACAAACCATTGGGTTTGGGCTCGACCTCGGCCGTCTCTGCGGTCAAGCGAGCGCTCCGCGAGGCGGGTGAGCCCAAGACCAAGGTCGGTCACGGCGGAACACTCGACCCGCTTGCCACCGGCGTGCTCCCGATCGCACTTGGCGAAGCGACCAAGCTCGCCGGCCGAATGCTCGACGCGACCAAGGCCTATGACTTCACCATCGCCTTCGGCGCCCAGACCGACACGCTCGATCTGGAAGGCAAGATCATCGCCACCAGCGACGTCCGGCCCACCCTCGCCGAAATAGAGGCAATTCTCCCCCGCTTCACCGGCCCGATCGAGCAAATACCGCCGGCCTATTCCGCGCTGAAAGTGGACGGCGAACGCGCCTACGACCTCGCGCGAAAGGGTATCGAAGTCGAGCTGAAGACGAGGTCGGTGACGATCCTCACGCTTCAAGGCCGGGGTGAGGGCTCTTCCCTACTTCCCCTCGACCAAATCACCCTCGCCGCCACCGTCTCAAAAGGCACCTACATCCGCTCCCTCGCACGCGACATCGCGCTGGCCCTCGGCACGGTCGGCCAGGTCACCATGTTGCGCCGCACGAAGGCCGGTCCGTTCACCCTCGAATCCGCGATTTCACTGGACAAACTGGCGGATGCGGCTAAGGCGCGCGCACTGACGAGGATGGTTCTCCCGCTTGCCGCGGGGCTGGACGACATCCCGGCCCTCCCCGTCACCCCCGACCAGGCCAGCCTGCTCCGTCATGGACAGTCGCTGTTCGGGATCCCCGCAATTTCGGGGCTTCACCTGGCAACCGAAGCGGAAACGCCGGTCGCACTGGTCGAGGTTTCGGAAGGCGTCTGCAAGGTCGTTCGCGGGTTCAACCTCTAGAACTCAAGGAGTATGACGATGTCGATTACCGCCGAGAAAAAGGCCGAAGTGATCAAGGACAATGCCCGCGCCGGCAATGACACGGGTTCGCCCGAGGTGCAGGTCGCGATCCTGACCACCCGCATCAACCAGCTGACCGACCATTTCAAGACGCACGCGAAGGACAATCACTCGCGCCGCGGCCTGCTGATGATGGTCAACAAGCGCCGTTCGCTGCTCGATTATCTCAAGCGCGAGGATAGCGAACGCTATACCGCGCTGATCGCCAAGCTCGGCCTCCGCAAGTAATTCACCAGGGGCGCCTTCGGGCGCCCTTGTCCTGTCGGGCGCTCCCGCATTCCGGCGGGTCGCCTATGGGGCTCAAAAATGCCCCAACCCGCCGCGAGCCGGATTGCTCGCAACTGTTGAACCCACCGGCATCCGGCCGCTGGGCAAAGGAAATAAAATGTTTGATATCAAGACTGTAGAGATCGACCTTGGCGGCAAGACGCTGAAGCTCGAAACCGGCCGCGTTGCGCGCCAGGCCAATGGCGCGGTCATCGCGACCCTTGGCGAGACCGTGGTATTGTGCGCCGTCACCGCGGCCAAGACCGTCAAGCCGGGCCAGGACTTCTTCCCGCTGACCGTCCACTACCAGGAAAAATATTCGGCCGCCGGACGCATTCCGGGCGGCTTCTTCAAGCGCGAACGCGGCGCCACGGAAAAGGAAACCCTGACCAGCCGCCTGATCGATCGTCCCATCCGGCCGCTGTTCCCCGAGGGTTTTTACAACGAGGTCCTGGTTATCGCGCAGGTGCTTTCGTACGATGGCGAGAACGAGCCGGACATCCTCGCGATGATCGCCGCTTCCGCTGCCCTGACCATTTCCGGCGTGCCCTTCATGGGCCCGATCGGCGCCGCCCGCGTCGGTTACGTCAATGGCGAATATATCCTCAACCCCAACAACAATGACGTGAAGGAAGGCGATCTCGACCTGGTCGTCGCCGGCACGCTCGACGCCGTGATGATGGTCGAATCCGAAGCCAACGAGCTGTCGGAAGACGTCATGCTCAAGGCCGTGATGTTCGCCCATGCCGCGTCCAAGAAGGTCTGCGAAGGCATCATCAAGCTGGCCGAGAAAGCCGCCAAGGATCCGTGGGATCTCGACCTGCTCGACGACAGCGCCGACGCCAAGGCCAAGCTCAAGTCGATCATCGGCGACGATCTTACCGCCGCCTACAAGCTGACCGACAAGCAGGCCCGCCAAACCGCGATCAACGAAGCCCGCGCCAAGGCCCGCGAAGGCCTCGCCGATCTCGAAGCGTCGGATCCCGCCGCCTATCTCGGCACCTTGAAGCTGGTGAAGAAGCTCGAGGCGGACATCGTCCGCAACGCGATCCTCAAGGAAGGACGCCGCATCGACGGCCGCGACACCAAGACCGTCCGCCCGATCGAGGCAATGGTCGGCTTCCTGCCGCGCGCTCACGGCTCGGCCCTGTTCACCCGCGGCGAGACCCAGGCGATCTGCACCACCACCTTGGGCACCAAGGACGCAGAGCAGATGATCGACGGCCTCGACGGCCTGACTTACAGCCGCTTCATGCTGCACTATAACTTCCCGCCCTACTCGGTCGGTGAAGTGGGCCGCTTCGGTGCTCCGTCGCGGCGTGAAACCGGCCACGGCAAGCTCGCCTGGCGCGCGCTTCGCCCGATGCTGCCGTCGAACGAGGATTTCCCGTACACGATCCGCGTTCTGTCGGACATCACCGAGAGCAACGGCTCCTCGTCGATGGCCACGGTCTGCGGCGGTTCGCTGTCGATGATGGACGCGGGCGTTCCGCTGATCCGTCCGGTCGCCGGCATCGCCATGGGCCTGATCCTGGAAGGCAAGGATTTCGCAGTGATCAGCGACATTCTCGGTGACGAGGATCATCTCGGCGACATGGACTTCAAGGTCGCCGGCACCAGCGAGGGCATCACCTCGCTGCAGATGGACATCAAGGTCGCTGGCATCACCGAGGAGATCATGCGGGTCGCCCTCGGCCAGGCACGCGAAGGCCGCGCCCACATCCTGGGCGAGATGGCCAAGGCGCTCGATCACACCCGCGAGGAGCTGTCGGCTCACGCACCGCGGATCGAGACCATCTCGATCGCCAAGGACAAGATCCGTGAAGTGATCGGCACCGGCGGCAAGGTGATCCGCGAGATCGTCGCCACCACCGGCGCCAAGGTCGACATCGACGACGAGGGCGTGATCAAGATCTCGTCCTCCGACCCCGCGCAGATCGAGGCCGCTCGCCAGTGGATCCTGG
>CAAAJI010001315.1:0-10263 GCA_900642245.1 Fragilaria radians
CCTGGTAATCTGCGTCAGCAAAGAAGTTTCAAGATTTGGCTTGTCGAATCACATATTTTCAGATTCTAAGGTCCTGAGCCACTGATACTCCGAGTACGAACTTAGAAAGAGTACGTAGGTTGTACGAATTCCACAGATTCAGCGGAGTTGACAGTTATGAATGGAAATTCTCTCCGTGTCTCTGGGTCACAATTCAACGATCCTTTAGAGTGCGACCCTAGTTAAGAATCATGTACAACAAGCATCCTCATTTCTTTGATTGCAGTGATAGCCCATTGAAAAGTAGCCTAGTTTCATCAATTCGCTTTCAAGGAATTACAATTATCATTTTACTAGCAATGTCACCTGTGTCATCACTGAGCCATCAGAAACTGTACAGTGCAGTTTCACTTACAGCACCGAAAAAGAACTCAGTTCATAAAAATGGACACTCGCTTCAAACCCATTCCTCTCTAACGGGGGCTAATTCTCGAATCCTCTATGCACATTCAAAGGACCGTGATACCTTCAGTATGCAATCGGAGGACAGTCGCAAGACAACAAGTACGCGGACACGAATCTCGAAATGGTGGGGAACGATTTCTTTAGTCATGGATGAAGATCAAAATCAGAAAAAAGTAGACGACTATCTTGAATTCCTCGACAAACGTTACCATCGGCTCTATAATGCCGAGGAAAACTTGTTAATGTCGAAGGCAGCAAAACCATTGCCAGTTCTTTCTTGGCTTATAGACGGTACTCAAAGAACTGAATTAGCAGATTCTCCGCCGATGCAAGATGATTCTCTATTTCTTCTTGGTTTATCCAATTTAGCATCTTCTCGTCTATTGCAGAAGCACCAACCTTTGGCAAAATCGATGGCAAATCCTCGTTTACATGAAAAAGTAAATACATCAATTTCGGATGTCAAGTCATCTCAAGAATTAAGTCACGACGGAGGTTCATATTCTTTGGGCTCTTTATGGATCAAGGCGAGTTCAGTACGTCGTGATTTGGTTAAGTTTCAAGAAATGCAATTAAGAAGATTCGCGAAATCTATGTTGGAAGTTATCGTAAAATCCCCATCCAAAGTTGCCAAGCACACTAAAGCTCTCTGGCATTACATGGGGGGCAAGAATACTGTGGCACTCTCGTTCAGCATGATAAGTGCTTGCTTGTTCATACTACGTCCGGCCACGGCAGTTTTGATTCACCTTTTCTTCGACTCGGCTTTCATAGAGTCTTGAGAAGTTTGGATATGCAATAAATGTTTTGTGGAATCAGCCCTTCACTTGGCATGTTTCAACTTTTGTGGGGCATAGAATACATACATAGAAAAATACATTTTGAATGTGAGAAGCACATCAAATAAATGATATGGCGCATGAAGCTATGTGGAGCTTCAGTCATCAATTACTACAGAGAAGATCAATCAATAGACATAAACTTTTTAGATGAATATTTTTTAACGAGCTATTGCGTTGCCAAACAAGCAGAGCGTACAGAGGATAAACAGGCCTACTCTTTTCACGAGGAACATGTTCTCATTCACTAGCATTATTTCAACGATTAAATTTTTATGCGCTAAATTTCATGTCAAGCCCATCTAAGTGACGAAATTTCACCGATAGCAACGAATCTTGTTGGGTATCCCGATGTACCAGGTATCGTGTATGGGCCGAAAATTTCATTTCGGAAACTTTTCAAAAATGTATATCCCTATTACAAAACACATTAAAACCATAATCCCCTCCATCCACGTTTACTACTACTATTTTTGAGTATTGCAAATAAACTAGCACTAAAAGACAAAAAAATTGTCAGGCTTATAGCCAAAACTTGGAAGAAAAAGGCTTATTTATAGCTCTGAGTGAGAGAAAAAGTTGCAACGAGAGATCACAGCAAAATTACGAGCATAGCACTACAATGACATAGCTTATTAACTTATTTACTACCTTTATCTCGCTCCTTTACCATGATCTAAATTTGGCGAGGAAACAATTGAAAGTATGATCCAATATAGATATATCCTATAATTATACACGCTCAACTACGTGAATTTCGTTCAAGCACTCATTAGATGATATGTTACATTCTGAATGTTGGCCGCAAAAATGAAATGACCAAGGTTCTAATTGTCAGGTTGCGTAATGCGGAATCACAAAGGGAAATTGCAAATCTCATTGCGGTCCATTCTATTCGGAATGATTTGTTTTTAAATTGACGACATCAAGATTGCTGAGTGCAATTATGTAGAATACAAACACCAGTTGGCTACTAAGTTAGAACTAATTGATGGTGAATCAATCTTTGATTCTTCAATTTGATGCTGAAAAGATATGAATCAAATCTGCCTACTTTAAGGAATGGATATAGTGTACTATTTGGCTCAATTTGAGTAATATTTGTCTGACCAAAGAACGCTTTTTCTTTAATTCTTTCATTTCAAATCAAATCTATTTCATCGACATTTATAGCCTATCTACGAAATCTCATCAATTAACTTCCTACTCTTACTTAGGCTCCTAGTTTACATTGGTGGAATCGATTTTCAATTCTGAAGCCATGGATGCGTATTGCAATATGCTGTGGCCACTTCAACAAAATGATGAGGTTATGTTTAGAGTTGCACATTCTGATAAAATTCTGACCCAGATTCACTCACATATCATTCAAGATGTAACTTTTTTCCAGAATGGGATGAAATCCCTGAATTAAGTTCAACAACTTAATTTGGCAATGTCATCTGCATTCAGCCTCGCAACGAGATAAAAATATTCTCCCTATTCACGTTCTCCTCAAGACTGTACAATCACTAGATTTTCTCCTTTTGGCATTAGACCGTGATATTGATGCCTGCTCAACTTTATATGTTCAGTCAGTCACGAGACGTTTTTCCATTTTTAGCATTGGCTTAATGCATCAACCTCACGTGAGATAGCTGATTGAGAGACCTGAGAAGTCTACGGAAGGGGACTGAACGTGATATACAGAGATTAATCTGATGTTCTTGAATAATTGTCTTTAGCATGATAATCGAAGTGTCTCAAAAATGAAAACAAATGCTAACCTCGATGATGGTTTTTTCTCCGAAAGGATTCCTAAGAATTTTAGACGATGCACCAGAACTTAGTGTTAGAGTCAACAATATTGAAATATCTTAAAGTACTGAGCGTCTTTTCACCACATACACTTACTGAAAGGATCTAATGGGTCTGCAATATCATTTGTGAAGCTAAAAAAGGGCATAAACTACTCCCAGCTGTGTGAAGCAGTAATTTCACAAAAAGTAAGGACAGGGATGCTCCCGAATCTGCAACTCCAATGAAAAACCGAAAAGTAAGTAATGTTTAATTAATTTTTTTAATTTGCTTTATTTTGAAACATCACTAAATTCAATTCCAAAAGGTGTGGTTGATCAATGGAAAGTTATCTTTGCCAAAGCTTCGGAGGTACACAGTCAACTTTGAAAGTATTAATTAGGTGCAGGGGGTCAAAAACTCTTTAAAGTTGTGTGTCCATGGGATATATGGTTAAAAGATTAAGTGTCAATTGCTTAGAATCAGAATTAATACTTATAAGTTGGAAATTTATAAGAGCTATGATTGAACCCTATATTGTAAGCAATGCAAAACTTGGAATCACGCCCAAAAAAGAATCTTTCACAGACACTTTGAAGAATGAAGAAAGTCATTTCTCTAAAGCGTATTGGATTAGAGACCGTATGCTGTTAGAATGTCTACAGCTCTTTGAAAATGATCTTCTTCTTATTTTAGGCCTTATCTAGTCATGGTCATAGAAAAAACTAACATCAAAGAAGGAGCAAACACTCCACTTTGGTACATCTAAGGTCAAAGTATAATTCTGGAGGCAAACGGAAATCCAGCGTAAGTCACGATAAAGAATGCTATTCTTTTAAGCAGAGAAACCACTGAGAGTTAGCTGATAACTCAAAAGGGAAAGAGAGGCAGTAACATTCTAGCATTGGAGAATTTCCCATTTTTGATATCAGAAACTTAAGAGAGTAGGGGATGTTTGAAGCTTTACTCTTATCTCTTCAATTCCATAGTAAAGAATAGTTGAATGTGCTGTAAGGTGAGAGATAGAAATATCACGATGATAAATTATAATCCATTTCAGATTACTTTCATTCTTTAGTCTTGTGTAGTCTTAGAGCTTCTCCGATGGAGAATTTCTTGACCATTCTCACTAAATTTTTGTTAACTCTCTAATGTCTTTCATAACGGCATCCAGAAAATCTATTAACACATTTGATTTCAAGGAATAGGACTTGTGCCAGGAACGAGCATAGGACCATAATCAGACTTGTTATGTGCATGCGACACGATTGAGGAAAGGCTGCCTTCTCTAGATGTTTTATTGATGTACAGTTACCTTTAAACATCTCATTCGCTGAACCCAAAAGTCTAAATTAATTAACTGTGTATGGCGCCTTAATAGAGTGCTGCTCTCCTTTTTGCTAGAAAGTAGGAATTGACAATATGAGTACTATTTAGGCAGAAGATATTCCCATCAACCAATAATCACTTTGCTTCTCAGTCAGTCTCTAAGATGGATTATGTCAATCTTTAATAAATGCTAATTGATCAATTTTGAGATTCAAGTCATCCTGTAGAATGAAGTTTCATTAGAATTACTCATAAACAGCGATTTTGAGACTTGGTTCCAAGCACGCAGTTGTACCATTGAGAGTTGCTGTTCCCAGTCCTAACATGTGTATCAAATTGATGTTTATTGATGCGTTTCTGACCACTTGGTATTGTTGCTCATGGATGTCTTTGCCTATTAGGTGGTGGCAATTATAAATGCAAAATCGAAACTAATAAAGTAAATATCTAACTATCATGAATAGTAGAGCAACATTCCTCTTGACCCTTTCATGAAGGAAAAAAATATTCTGCAGACTCTAATCGTTATGTGCATGCGAAAATTCATAACGGTAGAACAATCCAATTAATTTGTTCAAAATCAATCCCACACCACCAAAGAGTGCGGAAGTAAGAAGACTTCCCACTGCGCTTAGTTGAGGAGGTCTGAGGATACCAACGATGGAGGCAGCAATAAATGATGCCATTCTAGCCTTCTTCAATCGCCTCAGCGCATCTTGACAATACTTACAATATTTTGTATGCCCATTGTAGACATCAAAAACAATATCATTGTTAGATGGTGGCATAATTGGATTGTTCTTGTATGGGATTCGCCCTCCAGCCAATTTTCTCATCCAATTCCGAAACATTATAACACCCATATCACTGCTTGAGGGACTAATCGCTTTCGTGTAGTGATACGGTTCCTCTCCCTCTTTCAAAACTGTCATGTATTTATTCGTTGACGCCATATATCTCTCCTGATGATGAAGGAAGAGACCATCTTGATTCAAGAATGCACTTGCAACAACATGATTTAGCCATTTTGGCATTGGAAATGTAAATCCAGAGAGGAGTTTGGGTGTTGCCCCATTTTCGTCTTTCAGAATGACCATTCGACCACAATGATACGAGAATCCTGGTCGAGAGGGTGCTATGTAGAGCTCTAAGGTTTGTTTTGCTCCTTCTCCAAATTCAGCATCGATGGCAACCAATGATGGTGACTTGAAGTTGGTTACAGATGGATGACTGGCACCTTGCAATTGTGTGGAGATGGAAAACCCATTTTTGGATAGGGGTTTCACGCTAGCTAATCTCATTTCTTGATTTCCATATCGACTTCCGACAATGTTGTGATGGGACACGCTCACATGTGCTTGAAGGGAAGAGAGAGGTGAGATAAATACAACAATTTATTCACCAGATATTTCGTCATTTACCTGGATCCACAACATTCTCTAGGAAAAAGTCTGCCCCATATGGAAGCTCCCTAAAGTTCCATGGACCTTCCCAAAGTCTTTTGACATCAGTTTCTGCAGGTCTGTGAACTACAGGTGTTAGCTCTGATTCCAGTACAGCATCTTTATCAGAACTAGGCCATACAAATAAAATTCCATTGATCACTTTTGTAGGATAGGCGTTACAATTGGATTTTGGATTGCTCTTGATGCGCATTAGTTCATTTTCTGACTCCACCTGAGGAACGGCAACACAGCTACCTTTGCCATCAAATCTCCATGCGTGATAACTACAAAGTAATGTACCATCATCTTCAATCCGACCTTCACTCAAAGGAACTTTACGGTGAGGACACTCGTCTTCAAAGACACGCCATGTACCAGTATTTGATCGCGCAGCTCCACGGGGTCGTTTGGATTTTGGACGGAATTCTGCACTTCCTTCTATCGGTGCATCATTCCATACTACAATGTCTTGTCCTAGAAGATGGAATCTATGTGGCTTTTCACGATCTAATATCTCAACAGGGACAAGAGGGTACCATGATTTGAACCAATCAAAATGATCGCTACCAATTTCTAGATTTTCTTCTTTTTCACCTGGGACTATTATTTGGCGTTCAACAGCAATTTTGGAAGAATGAAGCGCAATTGGATTACCTCGTTGGCTAGGTAAATGAAAACTGGAAGCTAAAAAGCTGTTCGAAACCAACAAGATAGCATTAAAGGAAAACACCATTTTCTTTTTTTGACGTGAGATATACAATGAGTGTTTCGGAGCTAAAATATTAGGACCTATGAGTCAGATCACTAGGAGTGCTGTATACTGGCCACACAGTATAGGTGTTGTGTGTGACACGACTGAATTAGATTTTTTTTGTTCAAATCATAGACAGTTTGAGACTATAGCTGTAACAATGATTAGGAAATATGAAAATCATCTGAATGAAACAAAGCTGCATCCCAAAGTGAGATGGTAATTCTCAGAAGTTGTTGCTTTGGCAAGGAAATTCAAATACTTAGCAGGATTTGGTTGGGTGTTTGAGGGATCTGAATCTATCAAAATTCCACACAACTACGATTTCCAGCCATCAACTGCGATTTTACGTTACCGTTAATTTACACCTGACTCATTTTTTATCTTCACCCACTCAGGACTCAGGACCCTACCAGTAAACCATTCACAAGTCGACACAACAATTTCTTTACCATGAGCATCCGGCGGCTTGGCGATGATCTTCTCAAGGAAGTTGTAGATAATGCAGCACCGTCCGCTGAAAAATGTACCGATCTGGTGCGAGCACTATCGAAGCAGAAGATTACTTTAACAATACTTCAATCGACGGGAATCGGGAAGATACTAGCAAAAGCTGCTCGTATTGTAAAGCGGAACCAAAGTCTAGAGGAGCAAAATTGGAGCATAGTCTACAGAGAAGCTCAGGATCTGATTAGAATTTGGAAAGATCTGGCATCGTCAAAATCTTCTTCTAATAAGTCGACACAAGGTAAAGTGGTTGCCAAAGATAAAAACGACAATCTTGCCGATAACTCCCCTACGTCAATACTGGAATATCGCTCCCTTCTTATCAAATATAAGAAAGAGTTGTATAAAGATCCACCAGTCTTACCCCCGAAGATAACTTCCGTGGACGTTGGTTCCATAAACTTTGGTGAACCTGAAAGAGACAGAAAAACTGGGATGTTAATCTTTAAAGGGTATTACGATGAGAACGAAAAGTCTATTCAACTTTTAATGAAGGAATTTCATCCAAATCGAACACCAGAAGAAATTTTAAGAGCTGGGGCCTTTGGAGGAACCTATTTCCGCCCAATCCACTCTGCTGTAACGAATCAGCACTATGCATCACAACAAGTTCTTCGAGATACCGTGCAGCCATCTTGGATTCAGGGACTTCCAGCATCGGAGTACCTCACTTCATCTACCTATCGCGAGAAAATTAATAAGTATGGCGTCTCGTGTGGTGGCTCGCTTGGGATGTGGGAATCCAGTGGATGGATTACAGCGTTAGACCCCTACGGATGGTTTCAATGGTATTGTCGATTTTATCAGGGACGCCGATCAGCAGATGATGCACGACAAATATCAAGATGGGCTAAGAGTGCTGGTCCCAAGGGGAGATTTCGATCGCAGCTCTGTAACAAAATTCTTTTGAATTCTTCTACATATGACGATGCCAGAATAAGTCCTGTGATTCGGCAAACATTACTTCATTGGGGGCTCGAGATTACGCCCGATATTTTGGATGCACACCGGAAACGGATGAAAAAGTAAACTTTTTCAATGCCATTTTTTTCTCCATCTACACCCCATCACCAGTTCTTGCCTAAAACCTCGATGATCTGAGCTTTCCCTTTCTAAGAATGATATCACGAATAAACGGAAATGAGATACATTGGGAACTTGACAGCAATTATGAAAGTTCGTCCAAGATCTGGAAACCTATATTCCTAGTATTGCTTCGGCACATAGTGTAAATGTTGATTCACTAGATACGATTGATTTATGTTATGCACTACTTCTACGCCAATTATGCAATACAATAATTCGGAAGTCCTTCAGATTCTTGCAACTGAATTCCTGCTAATAAATTAGTTTCTTACAAGGAGCCCAGCTATCTCCTAGGTTCACATCCAGTCAATGATTCAATTCAATCAGGGACGCTGAATAGAAGAAATCCTGTAGGATTTTCAATTCCAAACATTAAGTCAAGACACACTGAGGATAAAGCTAAAATGAATTACAACCACTGAATGAATTGAAACGAAGCAAAAGCAAGATATTGTTATTAATTTATTTGTCAAAGTAATTATCTCAACTTTCCAGTCATAGAAGTAACAAAGCTGTTGCCTTACAGACAATACCGGCAAAAGATTGGTTGTGAACTCAACATAGCATTAAGCTTGCCATGTCATCTAACTCACCTGAAATCCACTCTTCATCAGATGTCATCGCAACACAAGAAAGAAGTGGAGACAACATTGACGAGTTGTCCTCCCACCAAGGGCGTTGAATCTGTCGCAATGGCAACAAAAACGAGCCACCAAAGCAATGCAAGCTTGGAGGACAATGCCAGGATCTAAAAGGCCATATATATGACTGCATTTATGCCAGCAATGCTGACCAATACATGAAGACTGCATAAGAGATAGCAGAATACATAGGACGCACTAATAAAACTTTGATATGGAAGATAGACTGTCTGTTGAGAATCTTGAAATCATGACAACAGAGATGCCACCAGAACTGATATGAGAATTTTGGAGAAATGTGTAGATGAGTACATGAAGCAACTGACCAATGTTAAGGAAAACTTGAAGACAGCATATTCCCTGATCTGGGGAGAGAGTTCAGACCTGATAAGCCAAAGGTTGGAAGCTTCTAACAACTTCCATGATCAATCTAGCAAAGGTAATGTCATTGAACACCTTAAGCTAATCAAGATCACAACCTACAACTACCAGAGTCAGAGATATCTACCACACGCTGTACATGATGCAAATAAAAACCTTTATGGCTGCCTCTGTTTAACAATCTAATTGATGTTGTTGAGCACATAGTAGGAAACGTGGGAATGGAAACTGGCATCATGGAACAAGTAGCAGCAACAAACTCAAAAAGTGTAAATGACTTATGTGAAATTGAGCCAAAGCAGGTCAGTGAGCAATATCTGGCTACAGCATTCATCCTTGGAGCAAATAGAGACAGGTTTGGGAAATTGATTTACAAATAACAAAAATGCCTTTTTGCAAAGCCATGATGGATATCCAAAGACAGTATCCTCTGGATACCACCTACTTGCTAATTGGAGAGAGAGGCATGGTCAATCTAGTGGTCCTACAAATCAGGGTGTCTCTTTTACAACAGCAACCAATGGACCACAAAAGGGTCCTGTACCTGAAACCTCTCTGGTTACCAATGGAAAAAAGTTGAAGAGTAGTAAAAGCAAGGTAGTTTGTCATCGGTGTGGTGAAACAAGCCATTATGCAAACAAATGTAATCAGAATGCAGCAAGTACCAATGTTGTATGTGACTCTCAGCAACAAGGCCCTAATTCTTCAGATGTGATGGTGCAGACAAATAGATCCCAGCTCCAGGAGCAATGCTAACTTCCCATTTTGCCAACTTGGATTGGAACAGAAGGGTATTGGCCTCAACACAAAATCAAAGAGGAACAACATTCCAAAGCATTGGATATTACTTGACCATCAATCAACAATTGATGTATTTTGCAATCCTTAGCACCACCACAATATTCAAGGATCTGAAACACATATGGACATACATTGCACAGCAGGTGTCACTACTACCAGAATGATTAGTGAGCTAGAAGAATATGGATCTGTATGGTACCATCCTGGTGGTATTGCAAACATCCATTCCCTTGTAGGAGTCCATGAAAAATAGTAGAGAAAAT
>CAAAJI010001316.1:0-10257 GCA_900642245.1 Fragilaria radians
CTTGCCCACCGTTGAACTAAGCTTAATTCATCTAACTTTGTATCCTTCAACAAGGATATGTCAGGTCTACTGAGGGATACCACAAATCCTTTTTCTTCCTTACCAAACTCAATTGCAGCTTGTAAGAGTAACAGGATCGAAAATCCGATCGCTAAACTTTCGGACGTGGTAGTTTCAGATATTGTCGATGACAAGGAGTGATTCACGGCAGTGAAAACTAGGACCAATAGGCCAAACAGAAGTCGTACTCGAGGTCCCTCTAAACCCGGAACAAAAAATCCTGAGCCACGTTCAATGGCTGCGGAGGGGCGCACATAGACACCCTTTTTGGTATTGGCAAAGACTGCTGTTTTTTCCACCACCTTGTAGCTCAATCGATGAGATGATGGGAATGCTCGAAATCCGTCAATAGTTATGACGAAACCGAATGAGACCGAGATTAGTATGAAACGGAATGCTCCACCCTTCATGGCATCGACAAGATTCTATTCATAAGGTAATTGTGATTATGTTTACGGAGTTAAGGGTTCGAGTTAAATATCTCAGTGATTGGAGCCCAAAAACTTTATTGAGTAAGCTGATTGTTGGAGTCCCATCTGCTAAATTGGGTTTTGGATAGATAATTCCTAGATTGATTTGAATTCATCTTTAGGTTTAATAATTATCTCCTGCTGTAGAGCATCAAAATTGAGAATTTAGGAAATCTTGGATATGCAAAGACATACAAAATGCTGCCAGATCTGCAGAGCACGGCATTTATTTCTTCTTGGTATCAACTGTGAGTATCCAATGTGAAGCATACGATCATCAATACAAAAATGCAATGGCCTTGTTTGTTTATAGATAAATGTTATTTAACCACTTTTCACTCAAGCTTTAAAGTATGTGATTGGCTAGTGCAGATATAAATCACCTTTCCTCCTTTCCTAAACTGCGGTTCAAGTTCAAATATGCTCTGAATAATTCTGTTTTACATCCTGCCATGAATATTGCATTTGTCCTATTGTTTACTACAAATCATTAACGTTTAAAATTTTGGATGAATATAGAAGGGATCTACAACCCTTGTGGCAGAAGGTAGGCTAGATCAATGTAAATGGGTACAAATATTATGTTGATCATCTAGATTAGCATGTTCTAGCAACAATGGACGTCTCCAAATGTTGGTACAAAATAACATCTCTTGAATTAATCTCTTATATAGATTAATTCGGTGTGTTCAACTTAAATCATAAAAGTATTTTCTTCCAGGATTGTTGAATATAGTACGGTTCTCGGAATAGGCTCATAGTGGTTTTGTGACCTGGAGATACTCAACAACAAATGTGCTAAGGCGTAAGTGTAAATCGTAGTGTAGCATCCACAAGATAAGGCACCCCTGCAAAGAAAGGAGTCAACCGACAGCCAGATCAGATCTAAACTAATTTTAGTAATAGGATGATTAGTGCTTCCTTCTTAAGCGATCTATAGGAGTAGCGCTTACTTGGCTTGTAATCAATCTAGGATTAGTGACAACTACATAATCTGAATGATAGACCTGATCATAGAAATGCTGCATGTTGTGTATCCAAGAGTAATAATATCCGAATAGACAACATTATCAACATTATGATAAGTTTTTTATGTGAGTAAATCTTTCTCTTCTGGTCATGTTCTTCTTGACAAAAGCACATACAAGTGCCTGTGTGTAAATTCTTGTGCTTCCAAGTATAGGACTTCCTGATTGAAAGTCTGTCCGTGTGCCTTATTTATTGTCATTGCGAATGCGCCTATGGCAGGAAATTGTTGCATGTAAAGGAGGTAAGGAAATCTTAGATCATCACTTTGAAGATTATTTCTATGTGTCCCTACATCTATATGAGGATACTTCTCTTCATTTATTTTGCATTCTCTCTCAAAAGATTTCTGGACATACTAATAAGCTGCGATTTATTTCCATTTGACAGTCCCCTTGATGATCCTCTTAACGGATTCAGATTTCTATGGAGCAAAACAAACTGTCCATTTTGAGTTCAAGTTAATGTGGTGGAAGGCTTGAAAGCTGAAATGCACTTAATAATTTAACTGGATAAGCGCCAGTTTCTCTTCATTGACAGGCTCAGCACTAAAAGAATGATATAAATCCCCAGGATAAAATTAAAAATCTCATTGTTAATTATCCGTGCGTCCTTTTCGAAATTAAGATCATCACGAAATATGTATTGAATAAGGCTTTCTGTGCTCTTTTGAGCAGCCACCATGGTGTCCGGTCTCTCAAAATTAATTCCTGTGTCACCTTCACCAATATTAAGTAAGTAGTCTTGAAAACGTGAATGTGACTTTAGTCGCATACTTATTGTAAGTTGAAGTGATATAATCTTGTTCCACAATGGTGACTGCAAACCAGTCTGAGATCTATATTCACAAAGTACACTGGGAAGAATCTGTCTAAAGTTACCTCCACATAGCACCACTCTACCTACATATTGCTCATTATTTCTGAAAGCATCTGGCACTGGTTTGTCAACATCTTCAATTGCAAATCTGGTATATTGCGAGGAAAGCTTTCCGTCAACGTGAAGATATTTGTTTCAATTTTGACATTGAATAATGTATTGAATAAGCGGTTACAATGCTATCTTATGTTGTTGATTCAGTTCTGTGCTCCAGCCATGCCTTACCTGTGGAAAGAAAGTAGATATTACGAAGCATCATATGCAGGATGAATCGCATTCATTCGTTGAAGTCCACCTTGTCGTCTTCTAAGTTCCATATCTCTATTAGTAACATTATTGCCATCTACAGGAACTGCAGCAACATCTGAAACGATTGATGAATTGTATCCTGTTGGGTGTTGTCCTCTTGGAAAAGTTGTTCCATTAATTTTCATTCCGTTGGGTGTCTTTGATACTAATTTACTAGCAGAGACAAATTGTTGTTTTAAGAAATCATGGCTTTGCAGTGATTGATGTATTCCCTGAGTGGTAGTGGCATCAAGATCTGAAA
The DNA here is from genome assembly GCA_900642245.1 of Fragilaria radians. Classification (NCBI taxonomy): domain Eukaryota; phylum Bacillariophyta; class Fragilariophyceae; order Fragilariales; family Fragilariaceae; genus Fragilaria; species Fragilaria radians. The sequence goes on from CAAAJI010001316.1 coordinate 2,986, forward strand.
TGATTTAAAGTCTTCTATGACATGGAATATCAAGAATATAAAGTCGTAACAAGTTAAACGTAAGTCTAATGCACGTAAAGTAAAGTAAAGTCCCAAATTATGGTAAGTTTCATGTCAAGTGAAGTCGAATTAGGTAGCCGGACGGGAGTCCTTACTGTTCTTTGTTGATCACCAGATGAATTTTAATTTTTTAAAGCATATTCCTTAAGATTTGAAAGACATTACGAATGAGAACTCTGCAATCTTGTGGGAACCGGCTGGAAAAGACACACACGTGAAATATTTTAGTCCATTACTTAGTATTAGACTGAATATTGCTCATTTCCTATAGTGTTACGTGTCATTTTCTTGATTCATATGTCAAGGCATGTCAAAGTATCCTTGCAGATTTCTGTGAGTGATGGCAAACACTCAGTGCCTGATAGTTTGTCAAGGATACTTCCAAATTCATACTCTTCACATGTGATGGTAGGGCCAATACCAGTGATAAGAGCAGCATAGACGCCTTTTTTGTTCTAGCTCTAGCGTCGGGCTATCCCAAACTCAAAACTTTTGATGTCATTGCTGAAATCGAACGTCTTGATAAATGGAAGGAAATAGAAAGGAGAAAGTCCCGTAGCCTGCAACTTCTTGATATAAAAAAGGATTAAAAGAACTCATTTCAACTTTTTGTGAGTGCTAATACATTTAATTCATATTCCTGACATGTTTATCTTGTGTATATTAACTTCTTATGTTGAACATGTACTTTAGGATGTCTATGATATCCTCGCGGCAATTTGTTACTCCATGTGAAGAGGGTAGTAGTTCAATGTTAGTACTAAGTATATACTGGAAGGGCTCAGCCCTGCTTACCAGTACCCACAGCAACCCATCCTTGGTTTCTATGAGGTGTATATTGTGGATCATCTGAGCACAAATATTTACTTAGTATTGTTGACATATTGGCTCACATCACTTTCTTAAAGGTATGAATGGTGGTTGATAAATCAGCCTGGTATGAAGGCTTTTTCAGAAAGTGAAGTTAAAACTGTTTCATGGTGTTGATGTTGGAGGATAGTACTTTCGCGTGGTATGAAAAGTAAAGTTATAAAAGAATTCAGAAGGAACGCTAAAATTTCATTTCGACCAGTCGATTCGTGATTTGTATGAAATGCGGCCGTTAAGCCATTTACTGTGTAATAATGTAAGGGCATTACAGGAAAAAATTGTGATAAGTATGGAAGAAAGATGTTTATTAGTAGGGGATGTGCAGATAAACGGCGTTTGAAGAATCTACGTATTACACAGATTTTCTTGATACATGTAGTTCTCATTCTCTTTCACAACCCTCTTCGATGTTGCGCGTTGGTTCTCGAGCTTCTTCGCCATTTCGAATTTGGGAAAGAAATCTATTCGTTCTTCCGCGAGTCTGTGGGGGAGCACGGAGTCTCAGCAATGTTGACTCTGGTCATCTGCCTGAAAGTCTTAAAGAATTAAAACCGAAGGTTGATACAGGCTTCTCGGCTTGGATTGAAGCAACTCAAAAGGCCACCATTTGCCAACTTCAACCGTCAGATGAATGGAAAGAGGATTTAAGGTTAATTCAGGTGAAAAACATGACTGCTGATGATCTTGAAAAGGAGTCACGTATTCCTACTCCGGAACCTGAACATGATTTTGATGAACGCTTGTATGTAATCAAGTTACCAATGCCCATTCCAACAGAAGAGTACAGTCCTGTCCCCCAATTCTTATTTCTACGAGAAGATGAACTTGTCCTTTTCGATTGTTTCGGTAGAAATCGATGGTCTATATTAATTGGTAATCCAGGCATATCAAAATCTTGGTTTCAATGGAAGTTTATTTTGCTTTGCTATCGTCAAGATTTATATCAACAGTTGAGGTCCAATGAAGCCGAGGAAGCAGGTCTGTCAAGAGAAACAAATTCTAAAGGATCGATGGGATCGTCGTTGGACCTTTACAACAAGCCATTTATTCCAAACCTCATTGTTCGAACCGTAGCCGGACGGGAGTCCTTACTGTTTTTTGTAAATCGCCCGATGAATGTTTATTTTTTAAAGCATTTTCCTCAAGATTTGAAAGACTTTACGGATGAAAACTCAACAATCTTGTGGGAGCCGGATGAGGGACACACACCAGTGAAATATAAATTTATTTCATCCCGAATTATTGCAACAGTATCTCCAGACATAGGGCGCATTCATGAATTTCAAAAGAATGCCAAAACATTCTACATGCCCTGTCCCAGTGAACTTCAAATTCGATTGATGGGATTGATTTATCGAAAATATGCAATGGATCAAGACAAAATTACTGACGAGACAATTCATAAACGTGTTCAGAAATATGGTCCATTCATTCGAAATGCCTTGTGCTGGTCAGATTTTGATTTCAAAGATTACGAAAAGGCACGAGATGAAGAATTCAATAAAATATGTGCCACAAATACCTCACTTTGTGCAGCAATTGCATCGCCTATGCACATAATGAAACAAAGGATTTCATTTGATTCATCAAGTTTTTCTCACCGCCTGGCAAGATTTGTTGTTGATCGAGACAATGCAATTTGTTGTGATACTTACTTACAAACCACATATCGATTCAGCAGTGATGAAGTCTTGAATCTCTTTCATTTAGAAATTGGCAAATTGGGTATTGAGCAAGTGATGGCACATTTGAAAAAAGCGAATCTAGGTCGTGTTGGCATTGAAAACTCTACACCTTTGTTCTTTGAGCAATTATTCCGTCTACATTCTTTGACAGGAATTGAATGGAAATCTCAACGGATGCCATTAGATCAGAATGATGACAAGTCTGTAGATTGGCAGCCATTCATTGTGAAGCTGAATCAGGTGGAACGCACAATCACAAAAGTTGAAAATATGAAAGCAGGAGTGCTTTATTTTCCATCCGACCAAACTTTTCCATTTGTTGGCATGTACTACAAGGATGAAAATGAAAATTTGATTTGCATTCAAGCCACCTTTGCTAAGGAACATGTAAAACAAATGTCAGCATATGAAGAATTTTATGCTGCAGTTGGAATAGGTCCTGAGAACAAAGTGAACTTATTCTATTTGATATTACCAAGAAATATAAATCAATACACTCAAAAAGTCAAAATTGAATCAAAATGGAAGGGTAGCATTGCATTTCATGCCCTATTGCCACCCAACACTTTTGAGTCAAAGTTCCCAACTAGCCAAGTGCCTTAGTATACTAGAAATATGTGACAACATTTGCGTGTGATATTTGTCCCCTCAATATTACCTCAGATATTGGTCAAGATACATGTTATGAATTCTCATCACTAAACTTCCATGTCTATCAATGAATACAGCTATATCATCTATTTCTAGCATTAGCTTCAAAGTTTAGCCTTACTCCTTCAAATAGTGTTTGGGTATAGCTCCTATATGTCAATATCATGATTAACCATTAATGTAAAGAGTAAAATCTTTGGGTGCAGTCAACAAAGGTTATGGATCACATATATATATGAAGATTTAATGCATATTGGTGATGTAATCCAATACCAAATAGGTAATACTCCGTGTGATTTAGCAAGATAATGTGATGATTTATATACTTTTAATTTTGTACCAGGAAGTGGACTCTTTAGGTGATGTCAAAGGTTTGATTTATCACAGCTGTGAGTCTCACTTTATGTTGACTCTTTGGTAAGCAATAATTGTTTCATTTTTCTGCTAGTGATATCTTTTCATTGCCATGATTTCCGTTGCTTTAATCAATGTTATCCAAATTTGCTACACAAGTGCTTTGGTTATTCAAGCTTTGTCATATTAGAGAACTTAAGAAATATATTAGCATATCTTTGGCACGTCTTAAGGATTCAGGAAGAAGCTTGCAATGATGGCTATGGTGCTAGAAGAGTTCATAAGATAGAAAATGGTTAGCACTACAGTCTAGCAATACTTAAACAGGTTGCTAAGACTAAGGGATGTGTGGGTGTACCGGTCCTGGAAACGTCCAAAGGTTTTGTTAGTATATATACTAGAATTAATTTTCTTATATTCTCTCATCTAAATCGAGAATACGTTACATAGTAAACTATTCTTTAAATACCTTCCACAACTTCAATAAAACATAGTCCTATCTGATTTTATTGATGCTCCACCATTACTTATTCAGGAGAAGATCATTCCATATGTCTTTACAGAACCGTCATATCTATATGATAGGAATAATAATTATAGATTCCCAAATAACTAAGGGGAATCTATCACAATTCACAATTCATGAATCTAAGTCATTAATCTAAATTCACATAAGCCCAGAGGCTAACACGTAAGCTAAGACTGTGTGGTCAATCAAAAGTTCACAAGAGATGTAATGTAAAAGTAACTTTATTAGGTCATAATTTACAATCTGTATATACTCTTAGAGCAGCTTAGAGCACTGTGGTCACATTCAGGTTGTTACCCCTTTGTACAATATTAAAGTTTTCCAAACACATGCTTCCAACTATGTGTAAGACGCCCCCAATCCCTTTTGTGTCCAAATTGAAGAAGGTTGAGGCAGAAGGTGCAGCTTCTTACAAGGTGGAGTTCATCAGATTTAAGTTCCTTATTGATTTATCCATCCCTGCCAATCAATTTTCCATGGAGTTCTTCATCTTTAAGGACGGAAGCCCAGAGGAGTACATCAGGTGGTTGATTGGTTACCCTGACTTGGAGTTGTTGATGCCTTTGAAGGAGTCATTGGATTGAACTAAGATGTTACGCAGGGTGTTGAAGAAACATGCTGTCTCTCTTTTTGAATATCATCTTTCAAAACGTTATGGTGGTGAAGTTGTTGAAATAGCTGATCATTAGGAATCGTAAATGGATGGAAAAGTTGAAAATTAGATATTGTCATGGCATGGAACTTACACAAGGAGTCCACTTCAATAACCTCCTCTCTAGGAATCAGCACTGTCTCAACATAATCAAAACCATCTATGGTCTAAAAGAGTCAGGAAGAACATGGTCCATACTCCTACAGCAACAGTTCACAACCAATCTTGGTTATGTACAATCGGCATACAATGAATGTGATTTCTATTAGGAAAACATTGTATTCCTAGTCTTTGCAGATGAACAGGACCCTCCTGGACCCCTTGACAACAATGTTAGACCATTGAATGAAGGAAATATCCTCTCTATTTAAAGTGGAAGACCATGGAACTATCCAAGATTTCCTGTGAATCAAAATCAAACACAATAATGCTGGACACATCACTTTTACTCAACCCCAGCTTCTTGACTCGTTGACCTGGGCCTCCTTGATGAAATGGGTAAGCCAAGCATAACCATATCCACGTTGCAATTACCTTCACTTGTGTCCAAACAAATTGGCCCAAATAGTAACGGACCACTGCTTACTTACAGTTGACAATATAGTTCAGTACTAGGGAAGTTAAACTCCCTTGAAAAGTCCTCTCGCCCTGATATAAACTTTGTTGTTCATCGGCTAGCAAGGTTTTCCACCTGTCAAAGGCATGGTCATGGCCAATCCATGAAACATTTAGGCCGTAACCTTCTTGGCACCAGGGAAAGAGGAATAATCATAATTCCAGCACATCCACCAGCCCTAACCTGTGAGGAACAACTAGAAGACGTCCTAACAAAATAGCAGGATGCTTCTCTTTTTGTCAAACACCGTCGTCATATTTTAGGCTGGCAACGTTATCTAATAACGGTAACTACGAGAAATGAAAAGTTGGGTGTCAGATATTCATGTTCACGGTCTCACATATTGAATCCCGTTTACAATATATATCATTAGTTTCTCCGAAGGTGCACGTTCCTAGCTATGTGTAGACTCTTACATATGTTAAGGGATATTAGGCCGTAATTAAGCAAACGACCTTCATGTGACACTCGCCAAATATTGCCGAGTGATGATTGTTGCTTTATTTGCTTTTATGTTTAGTTCACAATGATCTATCAAGTTAAATACAGGGTAACAGTTATTGTCAACTACTACGAAATAGGTTAGAAGTATAACCCCAGAAGTAAACTCACACACTATTCACATAAACATTTTAAACTCTACAAACCCACAAACATCCTTTTTCAAGATAACAAAAAGCACCATATTTTTAGAAAAAAATGGGTTGGTTCCACTTCTCGATCCACAAGCCACAGAAAATATTCGTTATTTCTTTGCCAAGGATCAAATTAAATCTGGCGAGAGTGAAATTGAGATATGCCCCACTGAAGTAGTGAGAGGTGAGTTTTTCTTCAAAACTATTACAGGGAAAGCGGTTCCTAAATTTAAGGAAGGATACAATTAAAATTCTTCACAGTTCCCGGAAAGAAATGTTGTTGGAGCTTGAGCTCCGAATCGAAACCTTAAACCTTGTCAAGGATAACGCGCATCGAAATCTTAAACACTGTCAAGGATAACGGCTATATTAATTATGATCCATATACAATTATTTTTATTCGTCAAGTCAATGGAAGGCTAAATCGACGTTAATTTTGTCTAGGAAAACAACTTTTGAAGAGTCGTGAGAGCATACCACGAATGGAACTCGAAAGAATTAAGTAATTTTCATCGTTGAGTTATCGCAATTCGTTTCCATCAAGTATGGAGATCAAGCCCCTTCTTTCATCCGTGAGTCAATATCAGAGGAGGAGCCGGAAAATGGTGGCGAGACCAAGATTAACAAGAATGCCGGGATTTAGACTGCATTCAGGTTTAGAATCAGTGTCGAACTCGAAAAACTCGAAAGATCCCTCACCTTCAGTAGATGAATTCCTCTCTCGCTTTGTGGAGCAATCATTCAAATCCTTAGAGAATGCATACGTGTAAGTGATGAGCTTGCGATAATACTCACTCTACTTTGGAAACTGTTCTCAAAATTGCATTTTAGAACCGAACATGAACTCTACAGCTCCATTGACGACGAATCCGTGTTTTCGACATTATGCGAGGACGTTTATTCACTGGTCAACACTCAACTTGACTTAGTTCATGAGTTTTTACTATTGAAAAAGATTGAAAAAACAGATACAGGTGCTCAACTTGTAATGTCAATACTTCTCTCCATTATCCGCAATTTGCACAAACTTCAACAAGAACATAGGGATCGTTTTTTAATCGATCTAGAATCATCCTGTGCGGCTGCCAATGACCTGATGAGAATGATAGAGTGCTTTGATGATGTTACTGAAAGTGTGAATAGACGATACCCTAGACTAAAACTATCATCCCTGAACAAAAGCGTTAAGCATGATCATGATAACGATGTCAACCCAGTTA
>CAAAJI010001317.1:0-10251 GCA_900642245.1 Fragilaria radians
AGAAACTTGTCCGGGTTGCTCTGCCTCGGCCCGCCGAAACTCACGCTCCATTAGAGCCCAGTTGCCACGGCTCGGTCGCGCATAAGCGACTGCCATCCGACCATAGGCATTCTGCGGATCAAGCCCGAGCGCTCGTTTCCCGGCCTCGGTTGCGCGTAGCCACAAAGATCTCCGCTCTTCGGCCGTCCCCAAATAGTGTCCGCGATCACCGTAGCAGCATCCTAGTAGACCCCAAGCGTCGGCGAAAGCGGGCGCTAGCTCGGTTGCTCTGCGATAGAGGCCGAACGCTTGCTCATAGCCTTCGAGAGTGCCTTGGGTCCAAGCCTGCCAAGCTTGATCGAGCAGCGCCCTGACTTGGGGGTCGACCGCTGGCTCCTTCGTAGCGAAGAACAAGGCGGCTCCGACGGCACTCGCCAACACGGCAGACCCGCCGGCGACAAGAGTGGTGCGCCGCGACCAGCCTGGAGAGGTGGGACGAGACGCGGGTCGCGCTCCAAGCTGAGAATCGCCCGCGATGGCGTCAAGCAAGGCGTCCTTCCCGTCCCCCCGTGACAAATCTACGGTTTGATACTGCCGGAAGCCGAGCGGCGGCGGGGTGCCGTCGAGCGTTGCGGGCACCAGCCGCCCGGTGTCTCGTCCCGCAGCAGCTTCGTCGCGTACCCAGTCGCTTTGAACCGACTGAGCCGACCACAGCACCACGACCTTCTCAGCGGCATTCAGCGCTTCCTCAATCTCCTTGCTGAAGCTCCGGCCACCCTTGATATGGCGATCCCACCAAACGCTGTGCCCCGCTACGTCGAGGGTAGTAGCAACCGTCTCGGCCTTAACCCGGTCTCGCCGATCGTAGCTTAGGAAGATTTGCGCCATCTTACCCTGTTCGAGGCAACGTTTGTTCGTTGTCTCGTCGCAGGCAATAGGCCTCAATTGCTTAGCCGTGGTCAAGCGCGCGAATAGTCAGTCATCCAGTATGTCGGGGCCGTAAACGGCGATCATGGGTCGAAAGCTGACTGGCAGCTGAGTGGCTGTCAGGAGTCGAATGACATTGGCCGCATATGAACCGATGTCCGCTTACGGGCGTCGGCCAAGTCGCGAGAGATGACCGGGTTGGGCGCAAAGCAGTCGTACGAGTCCGTTTATCCTCAACGTGACCCAAGGACCGCAGAGCACCTTTATAAACTCGTACTTGAAGCGGATTAGCCTACCTATTGGCCTTCGAAGCCGCCCTTGATCGCCATGTCAGGCCCACGCAGCTATGGAAGCGAGGGGGGCAGGGCAAAAGCTGGCAGATGGCTCCCGTGACACCGGCGCCCCGCACGGACATCATAAATCGTAACATCATTCGCGCGCGCGCGATTCTTCACTTTGTTACGCGGCTTACAAACTGGCTGAGCATTCGCATTTTGAAGGATCGCCCCCCGCTGCAGCGTTTTGCCGGGCTTAGTCGGTATAAAATAATGGCGCGACGCCCAAAGCTTTGATGCTTTAAAAAAGCTGACTGGCTTATTCCCATTCCGAAAGCTGGGAAACTTAGGCGCTGGCGGTCGTCGTAACGTCGGTTAGGAGTATGAGCTCGATTGGCCCAGGGATTTTCTCTAACACGCGAAGGGATGCCCAAATGCCGCGCTCAGTTTCACGTCCTCCAAATAAGTTGGCGTTTTGTTTGATATTTTTCATCCGCCCATTTCTCGGCGGACAATGTACGGAACGGGTCGAAAGCTTAGCGGCAAGTAGATGACCGTTAGGGTTGGAAAGCTGCCATCAAAATCTCGATTCCTTAGGTTTTTTGAAAGCCTGCTTCCCTACCTTCTGGCATAAGATGTAATGTAATTTGCGGGAGCCAACATGTTACGAGTTGCTGGTTGTGCCGCCATGCATGGTGGGCTCGGATGGCTGTTGGTGCCAAGCGGATATGAGCGGACAGTGGACCGGCCTCCAGCCGAGGTCGCGGAGGCGATTGCCGACCTTGATATTCGCGACGCGCCGGGTTCACCTGGGACGGACCCATCGGCGTCGGGAGGAGAATTACCCAGTTTTACGGTTGAGAGCGCTCCCGACCACGTAACCTATCTTGTGATGGGTCATGGCCAGGTTGCCACCCGGATGACCGCATGGCTCGAGCCAATTGACGGTGGCAGGGGGACCAAGGTCACCACCAGCGTTGAGCGCGGACCAGCTCCCGACGACTATGTTTCGCCGGCCTTTCGATCCAAAAGTATTACAATGGCCTTATTCTCGGCCTTGCTGGAGGACCAGTTAGATGACCTCGTCTTCAAGATTGGCGCCTGGCGCCCGCAATGCGACGAGGTAATGGCCCGCTTTGAAGCGCGCAACATGGCCAACTCTGATCAGCATAATCCGAGCGGCCTCAAATCTGCCATCGCGGGAGGCGCCAAAGCCGTGATGTCGATTTCGATGTTGAACAAGGAGTTGAAGGCAGTCGGCTGCCCGTGGAACGCAGGCGGGGATGCTCCCCCGCGATGAGGATGGCTTCGTGAAGATAAGCAATGAGATGGGCAGTAACCTACCCTCTTCTGCATTTGACGAAAGCGGAACTGACACCGCCACTCAGGTCACTACAATGGACGTCAAGCCAACATCGGACCTTAGCAAGTATCGCTAGTGGCACAGCACCTTCCCCAACTTCCTGGCCTGTCAGCCAAAACATGCCTGAGCCTCGAATGTTTAAGAAAGACCGCCTGGTCAGCTGCGTCGTTCGTCAAAGTCTCTAAGGATCATTGGCAGCGCTCCAGGGCAAAGGCATCCGCGCAAGGCGGGCACTGGGATAGCGGGCCACTACCTGACCAACTTCAAGCTCCTCCCCTTCGACATATGCTTTGGCAGCGAACAAGGGCGGGATCGGACGCCACTCACGCATAGCTGAATTGAAGACAAAGCCGGCATTCGCCTCGTCGTTGAGAGCCACAAGGCGCTCTTCGAAGTCGATTAATATCATTCAGTTCCCCCTCTGCTAAACACCCCGGGGCCTCGGCCGGAACAGTTTGTTAGCAAGTGACGGGTAGTCCTTTCCATGGATGCAATCCATCCAGCGCCCCGATCTCCCTAGAACACGCGTTCAATTCGGCGGGCGCATTTTTCGCATTAGTTGCCGAAGCTGGGAGTGAAAAGCCCGCCGGGGACGTTCTTGGCAGGGTCCGTCAACCCGGCGGGCTGCGTCCGGTCTCATGCGTAAAAAGACCGTCGCTCAGCTGCTTTACGTTCGGTGCCTCCAAGCCGCAATCAGTTACCGCCCTGATTCAAGGCTAAATCGCGACCGCAAACTCCGTCAATTCCAGATCCATTGACACTCGTTTCAGCCGCTGCGCTTCTTCATGCTAAGGACGAGCATAGGGTCGGCATGAGCCTAACGGGCAAAGAGATGATCAGGCTAAACGCGAGGGTCTCAAGCAGGCGCTAAGGCTCTTGGACGATTATCACGACGCGACGGGCAAGATGATTAACGAAAAGGCCGCGGAAACAAGGACCAGCATTGTGCGCCGTATTGCTGAATGCGATGAGTTACTGGGCGACGGCAGCGCTTAAGGGAGCGACGGGCCGTCTGCGGGACGGGCCTTCTCTCTCAAATCTGCACGCGCCCTGAGATGCTCGCGGTGCAGTGCAAAGGGGGATAGGACGGAGCTGCTTTCGCCACCGGCACCGATAGGGGCGATTACAAAGTCACACTTTTCAGAAATTAGCACTTAAGCTTGTCGCGTTGATTTATGTTATAGTCGGCCTTTGCTGCGCTCCTCAGATTTGTCTGATTGGGGACTCAACATGATCAGCAATATCTATTTCAATCTGCAGGATTCTAGTGAGCGCGAGGCGAGCCGGGCTTCGCCAACGAAAGTGGCCACATCGCCGGCTGATCGGGAGGTAAGCAAGCCTCAGCCGCGCCCCATACATCCGTCTTGGCTTTCGCTCAGCGGCAATCGGTTGGACGGAAACATAAGATAGCGTCATTCACGGGTCACAAGCGTAACGCGCGATATCTTCATTAACCGGACTCCTGTGGGGCGTTGTGTTATCTTTCTTCAATCGCTGTGGTGCAATCTAAGATCCCGATTTCGAAGGCGTCGAGTTTCCCACACTGTCTGATGCGCGCGTTGAAGCCGTAAGGTTCGCGGCTGAAACTCTGCGGGGCCAACCTGACCTTGCATGGCTTGGCGATGAGTATCGGATCGAAGTGACGGACAAGAACCGGTTACTGCTATTCACCTTCATTGCCCTCGGGGTCGATAGCCCTGTTGTAGCCGGTATGCGTGAGCCACAGCTTTGCTAGCGCACCTTTATCCTTGTGATAAATTCGTTGCTTGATCGGAACGAAACTGGGTTCGGGGGCGCACGCTGTGACTTTAGGCTGTATTCCTTGGATGGCACTGGCAAGGTCGGCCATGGCGAATGGCTCCGGGCGGCCGACGATGAGTCTGCCGTCGAAGAGGCACGAAATCTCATAGCTAACGGCATCAAATATGAGGTTTGGGAGGGTGCTCGATTAGTCGCCACTCTGTGCGAGAGTGGTTAGTGGGGGCACTGGATCGTGGAACCGTTTCCACTGCAGATCGCTTCTCTACACGATGACGAAAGAGCCCACTTACACGGAGCCCACTGAGGTTACCTCTGAGGGCGGAGGAGTGCTTTTAGACGGACCGGACGGGGTCGACGTTGCAATAACTCCAGAAGCTGCCGAGGAAACAGCCGATCGCCTACTGCTTGGGGCTGCTGAAGCGACAGGTCAGCAACGAATGGCGGCCCTCGATCACAGACCCAAAGCCTAGACAGGTGGGTGCCAAATGAACCGTTTAACTACTGTCGAGCGCGCCTTTGAACTGGCCCCTCATTGCGCCACGTTGGACGATATCGCCCGTAAGCTGTCTCGGGAGGGCTATTCCTCGGTTTACGCACACCTCATAAGCCCAACCCTACGGTCGCAGCTTTCGGAAATCCTGAGAAAGTCAAAGACCGACGTGCGAGCGGACGCCTAAAAGCGTTACGAGAGAAGTCCTTTGTTCCCGAATCGTTCTCACCCGCCTATTGCGGCTGGATGTCCACAAAGCACGTCCGCACCGCCGCTGATCTTGTCCGCTTCGGCTGTGAGCTAAAGATAGAGTGCGGCAACTGCGGCACGGCTCGAACGGTGGATGGCTTTGAACTGGCGCGGCTCTGCGGAACCGGCTGCGTGTCTGAGATACGACCACGCCTAAAGTGCTCGCGGTGCGGTGCCAAGGAAGCTCGGACGACGCTGCTGTCGCCGCCAGCGCCACGTTGATCTAGGTGATGGCGCGGTGCGACACTTAGGAAGCAACTCGCAGAACATGGCCCGCTATATAAAAGACCGCACCGACGAGCAGGCCCCATAGCTGACCCTGATAGGTTCGCTGTGCCCGATCGTTGTAGTTTTTGAAGTCCGGAGCCAGGTCTTCCGCGTCGTCTTGCCGACCGGCATTTTCCAGCCTCAGGATAGCAAGGTTGATTTTGGTGGCTCCTTGCTTGGCATGAGAATTGAAAATTCCAGAAGCAAAGCTGCCTGCCCAGCAGACTACTGCTAGTGCTGTTGGCACCAGCCACCATTCCGCTTTCGCATTGGCCGTCTGGTGAAGGGCGAAGGCGATTCCGGCGCCAGCCGCGCTAAGCAGAAGGGCTCGCTGTTTGCCGATTTCCTCCGAATACCGCTCTTGCAGGAATTGCTCGCTCATAGGTCACTCCATGTTGCATCTGTGTTGCATGGAGTTGCCGAGACGCCAAGGTAAATGGCGGAAATCCAAGGAATATGATGCAACAATGTTGCAACAACATTTGAAACACCCGCAGCGCCCTAAGTGTTTGATTTTTGGGGGAAAAGGCTGGATGCCCGACGAGGATTCGAACCTCGATTAACGGAGTCAGAGTCCGTTGTCTTACCATTAGACGATCGGGCAGAGCGTCGCGCCAAGTAGGAACCACGCCCGCCGCTGTCAACTTATCAGCCCATCTGCACCGCTGCGGTTGCGCCACGGGGCTAATCTCCGTTAAACAGGGACCAAGTCAGCCGTGGGGATTCCCTGCGGCCAAGGATAGATAGGCGTTTGGACATGGCGGATCGTGACGCCACCACGCCGCTGCCAGCCATCGTCGGCGGGTCGGCGGCCCCGGCAGAAGTCCCGCAGTGGCGGAAACCGCAGCGCCACACCTACGGTGCGGTCGATCTCGGCACCAACAATTGCCGCCTGCTCATTGCCCGCCCGACCGGCGACAGCTTCACCATCATCGATGCTTTCTCGCGAATCGTAAGGCTGGGCGAGGGACTCGGCGTGTCGGGCCGCCTGAGCAAGGAGGCGATGGACCGCTCGGTCGCGGCACTCGCGGTCTGCGCCGACAAGCTCCGCCGCCGCCACGTCTCGATCGCCCGCTCGGTCGCCACGGAGGCCTGCCGCCGCGCCGTCAACGGCCGCGACTTCATCGAACGGGTGCGCGAGGAAACCGGAATCGCGCTGGAGATCATCGCCCCGCAGGAGGAGGCGCGGCTGGCCGTGCTCGGCTGTCACAAGTTGCTCGAGCCCGGCGACGGGCCGGCTTTGATCTTCGACATCGGCGGCGGCTCCACCGAACTGGTACTGGTCGAGCCGGGCGAGGAAACCCCGCGAATCGTCGCCTGGTGGTCGGCCCCGTGGGGCGTCGTCTCGCTGACCGAGAGCGAAGGCCGCGCGGCGATCGACGGTGACGACCGGCTGGCGGCCTATGCCCGCATGAAGGCCCGCGCCACCGACAGTTTCTCGCGCTTTGCCGAATTGCTGCCGCGCGATGCCCCCGGCATCCGGCTGCTCGGCACCAGCGGCACGGTCACCACGCTCGCCAGCGTCCACCTCGCGCTCCCGAGCTACGATCGCCGCGCGGTCGACGGCCTCCACGTGCCGATCGGCGACATGCGCCGCATCTCGACCATGATCGCGGAACTGGATTTCGGCGGTCGCTCCAATTTGCCGTGCATCGGTGCGGAACGTGCCGATCTGGTGGTTGCCGGTTGCGCCATCCTCGAGGCGATCCTGGACATCTGGCCGGCGGAGAACCTCGGCGTCGCGGACCGCGGCATTCGCGAGGGCATATTGCGCTCGCTGATGGCCCGCGACGGCTACCAGATATGACCCGCCTCAAGACCGCGCGCGGCCGCAAGGCGAGCTCGACCCGCTGGCTCGAACGGCAGCTCAACGACCCGTACGTCAAGCGCGCCCACGCCGACGGCTATCGCAGCCGGGCGGCTTACAAATTGCTCGAGCTCGACGAGAAGTTCGGGTTGTTACGCGGGGTCACCGCGGTGATCGATCTCGGCATTGCACCGGGCGGCTGGAGCCAGGTGGTGCGCCGCAAGATTCCCAAAGCCGCCGTTGCCGGGATCGACCTGCTGCCGACCGATCCGATCGAGGGCGTCGCAATTCTCGAAATGGACTTCATGGATGATGCCGCCCCCGCCGCACTGCGCGAGGCCCTTGGCGACGTCGCGCCCGATCTCGTTCTCAGCGACATGGCGGCCAACACGGTCGGCCACGCCCAGACCGATCACCTCCGCACCATGGGGCTGGTCGAGGCCGGGCTCGATTTCGCCATCGAAATCCTTAAGCCGGGCGGCACCTTTGTCGCCAAGGTCCTCGCCGGCGGCGCCGATCACGGCCTCGTCGCCGAGCTCAAGCGCCACTTCAAGACGGTCAAGCACGCCAAGCCCCCGGCCAGCCGCAAGGATTCGTCGGAATGGTATGTGATCGCCCAGGGCTTCAAGGGGCGCGGGGACGAAGCCGAATAGCTAGCTTTTGTCGCGGGCGGTGGCGATTGCCTGCTTGAGCGGCCCGTATCCGGCGGCCGCGTTGATCACCTTGTCGCCGATCACGAACAACGGCGTTCCGGTTGCGCCCAATTGGCCTGCGAGCGTCATGTTCTTCTGGATTTCGGCCTCGATCGCCGGGTCACGCGCCTGCTCGGGTCTTAATCCCATGCCATTGGCGACCGTCGCAATCGTCTCCGTGCTAGGCCGTCCAGCCGCATACAGACCGTCATGAAACTGCCCGAACCGCCCGACCTTCGATGCCGCCAGGGCGACCCGAGACGCGGCGACGCTGTCCGGCCCGAGGATCGGAAGCTCGCGATAGACCACGCGGAGCCCCTTGTCCTCGGCCACCAGCCGCTCGATGTCGTCGTTCGACTTGCGGCAATATCCGCAGGCGTAGTCGTAGAAATAGGTCATCACCACGTCGGGCTTGGCCGAGCCCTTCCAGGATGATCCAAAGGGGGTCTCTAGCGCGGCGCGGTTGGCATTGAGAACCGGTGCATATTGCCCGTCACGGAGCGCATCCGAGGCATCGACCAAGATTTGCGGCTCACCGACCAGCGCCTCGCGTACCATTTTCGGACCGATCAGTTGGGGCGCCGCCAGCAACAGCAGTCCGGCAGTCGCCAGGGATCCGATCAGTCCCCCGCCGATTGCCGCTAACCATGCGCCTCCTGATCTAGGAACGCGCTGGACGTCGCTTGTCATTCGCAATTCATCCGCTGGGCCTTCTTGTCTTTTTTCAGTTCGGCGCATGACACCATGGCGATATCCTGCGCACGAATGAAGTCCGGCGTTCCTTTGGGGATACCGGCCATCGCCATCCGGGCGCTGGTCAGTGCGAGCTTGGGCTCGCCGACCAGGTTGTTTCGCTCGGCCGTCGCCAAGGCGGCGCGGGCGCGGTCGCCCTCACGGTCGTACACCATGCCAAGCTGCATCCACGCAAAAGGATTGTCATTGTCGCGATTGACCGCGGTCTTGAGCACTTGCTTGGCTTCCGCGAAATTCTTGTCGTCTTCGGTCGCGATCAGCGCATGGCCGAGCATGACCGAGATCATCGGCTGGTCCGGCGCGCGGGCCACAGCCTGCCGAAGCACCGGAATGGCCTCCTTCGGGCGGCCTGATTCGAGCAGTATCTGGCCCTTCAGCTCGAGAAAGAAGGGATCCTCGGGCGCAGTCGCGAGCAAGGCATCGGCTTCGGACAGAGCTTTGTCCGGGTAGGCACCAAGGTGATAGGCATAGGCCCGGGCATAATGCGCCGGCACGCTTTGGTTGCTTTCAGGATAGATCGTCACCGCATTCTTGGCGTTGACGAAGCCGATCAGCTTCGCCTTGACCCGCTGGAACCGCGCTTCGATCGCCGGATCGGTTGGATTGTCCCACGCCGGATCCTTCTTGTAGACCTGGGCCAGCGCCTCGATCCGCTCGCTCGAAAGCGGGTGGGTACGGTCGTAACTGTCCTTGGCATAGACCGCGAGGCGATATTCCTGGTTCTGCAATTTCTTGAAGAATTCCAGGCTGCCCTTGCCGCTGTAACCGGCCTTCGAAAGGTAGGATGCGCCGGCGAGGTCGGATGAGCTCTCCTGGGCGCGGGTGAATGCGAAGAAATTGCCCATCGCCGCGCGCTGCCCGGCCATCATGATGCCCATTCCGGCGTCGGGGGCACCGGCCGCGATTGCCGCGGCCCCAAGGACGAGGCTCAACAGGGTGATGCCGGTCGCGGCTTTGGCGCCCTCGCCGATGCGAATGATATGTCCGCCCGCGACATGGCCCAGCTCGTGCGCGATTACGCCCTGCACCTGATTGGCATTGTCGGCGCGGGTAATCAGGCCGCTGTGGAGATAGACGACCTGCCCACCGGCGACGAAGGCGTTGATCTCGTCATCGTTGATTAGCACGATCTTGACGTTGGCCGGGTCGAGCCCGGCAGCCTGGATCAACGGCCGCGACATGTCGCGGAACATCAATTCGGTTTCGCTATCGCGCAGGATGCTTTGGGCGGCAGCGGGCTGGATCGCGGCGAACGCCAGCGCCAGGCCGAGCATGATCAGGCGCGCGAGCCGGAGGGGAAGGGCGGTCATGCCTTGCTCTCCTCCGCTCTGCCTGAACCGCGGATGAAAGCGAGCGGGCAGGGCGCCCGTCGCTTTCATCCAACAGTCAGTGCGATCAACCAAAGGTGCGTTGCCACCATCCGCCACGACGCGGCTCGCCGTCGTCGTCACTTGGCGGTCCAGCGGTCGCCGCGGCATCATTGTCGGCCAGTGCAGCCGCCTTCTTGCCGCGTGGTGCGGCCTTGGGCTTGGCCGTTGCGGGAACCGAGGCTTCCACCGCGACAGGCGCTGCTTCGGGCGGCGCTGCGTCCACCGGGGCCTCATCGGCCGCAGGAGGCGCAGCCGGCGCTTCGTCGGCGATTACCGGCGCATCGACGGCCTTCTTGGCCCGGCTTCGGCGCTTGGGCT
>CAAAJI010001321.1:0-10196 GCA_900642245.1 Fragilaria radians
AATGTCATACCTTAAAGTATAGACAAAAAAGAAATATTTTAATTTATAAACGTTATGTGAAAGGAACAATATCCAGTCTGATATTAATAGATTAGACTAACAGGTGTATTTGTGTACCAGTGTTGGAGACGTCCATGACTGTTAGTACAAGTGAATGTCAAGAATCTACATATTCTATGTGTTTACACATCTGGCTTTGGGTAGTGAAGACATTAAGTTCCCACTTTCATTTAAAGTAAAGGAGTACAGCTAATCAAAACTAAAGATAGTTTTAAGTAGGATATTGAGTGAATGAGCGCATATCCTAATCAAGGTTCACCCGGAAGTGAACACATGTCCCAAAAGGAGTGATGTAACACCTTCACAAAAGGGTGATATGGCACAAATCAGAGTGACGTTCACAAGAAGGCAAAAGTAGATAAAATAGATCATAATTTCACTTTGTGTATCTCAGCATAGAGCACAATCTTCACAAGCCTTGAGCTCACCTTTCAACCTCAAACCATGAATTGTTGCAGTTTTCTTCAAACTATGAAATCTGCATCGCCCAATCATTTCATGAACCTTGATATTATCAATGGTGTTGACCGAATCCAACTTGCCTTGAGCAACAAAAGCAATAGATGACTTACGGATATAGTTCCACTTAAAGTGTTGATAGCTCTGTCAAGGGTGATAGAAGCAGACCCCTTTGATAAATGTCTCTTTACTGCTTAGATTAAAACCATTTGTTTTGGCCTTGTTAGTGCTGAAAAGATTAGCACACAAATTAGGAACGTATTTAATTGCATTGATGGTGATATCCAAAGTAGAACCATTAAGTTGAAGGACCCAACACTTAAGGCTTCTAATCTTTGTTGCCATAATGCTAATGTCATTACCAATTGTAATTGTTTTAGCAATGTCTTTTACACTAAATGCCTTTAATCAACTTACAATGATATCCATATGCTCCACTTTTGCAGATCCAAATATAATCACTTATAGTTCTATTATTCAAAGTAGTAGTACAACCAACATCTTGTGACTTGCAGTTTTGCCGGTTACCATTACCATTATCATTACTGGGATCATAGCTGGACTTGCTACAATACGAACACAGAAACAGGCGAATATTTGTTCCTGAGCCTCTCCCAATCACTAGCTGCATTGCCATCTGGATGATCCTTGGTCTTGCAGCCTTTAACTATGTTAAAAGCAGTTTTACCGCTACTTGTCTTCGTGTCTCTCAAAAGAATGAATTGAGTAAACACAATCTCATTCAACTCAATGATTCTAGACTTCTCCTTTTCAATATCAGATATTATATCTAATTCTTCATCAAGCCTTGGAATTGACAACTTTCCTAGAGACCACAACTCCTAGAAACAATATCTGCTAGTATAGAAAGAAACTTCTCTCTCCAAATAGGTTACTCATCAGCCCTTCAGCAGTAGGGGATTACACTACTTGCAATCAAACCAGTCATTTTCGACCTAAAGTATGAGAGCCAATAAATCCAGGATTAACTTGATAACACGTAGTCTCAAATAGATGTTTACTAGATACCCATGTGTAAATGTGTTGAGATATGGTCTAGAAGTTGATTATACAGAAAGATGAAGAAGAAGTTTCAAAAGGAATTCCACTTCATCAATGTGATAACCTAGATTAAACTGAACTAAAGGTTTCACCGTACCATTGAATTGATTGACCTCATGATAATATTCAATATCCCTAATGTATAAGCCATAACAAATGTATATACTCAACTTTCTGAT
This sequence comes from Fragilaria radians, assembly GCA_900642245.1. Classification (NCBI taxonomy): domain Eukaryota; phylum Bacillariophyta; class Fragilariophyceae; order Fragilariales; family Fragilariaceae; genus Fragilaria; species Fragilaria radians. The sequence goes on from CAAAJI010001321.1 coordinate 1,761, forward strand.
GCAAACTATGCTAATCATTACCTAGCATTACTCTTTTCATATTGTTGGCTTAAAAAGCTGTATATTAATGCCGCTTCATGTTGAAGCTAAGCGTAAAGCGGATGCTGTTGCTAATTGTTGTATCTCTGTTTTGATGGAGTCTCTGAGCTCACATAATTGACTTGACGATTGCTCAAAATGTAGTTTGTTTCCAAAGCGCCATGGGGATACTTACTTCCAAGTGACACTTGGGGTGTAAATCTATCGTATGTTGTCGATACTGCAAGTCATGATGATAATAAGTTGCTGATTCCTTAGATGATTGATCTAAATTAAGAATCCTATTTAAATTTAAGCAACAAAAGAAGCAAAAGTTCTGATTAAAGAAACGACATCTACAAATGAAGCAAATAGAAAGCATTTTTAATGCTCATGCTTCTAAGAAAATTGAAAGTATCCAGTCAGGAAGGGATATCGTGCTTGACCAAGTTAGCGTTGCTTTATTCAGTGAAACAGTGTTCCTGAACCTACCACTTTCATTGAAGCGTGAAATTGCAAGGGTCAACTATGTCCCGTACCTCTACTCAACATCACACCTTAGGGACCATATCTGGGTTCCTTCTGTGGTCTTTCTACTACCGGTTGTCATCCTCACTTGAGTAGCCACCAAGTCCATGAATCATGCTTTACAATGCTCCACTATCTTCAATCCAAATATTATCCAAAACATTGGATGTTAAAAACAAGCAAAATAAACAAGTTCATTGTTTTTGCCTAACTTCTGACAATACTTACAGAAGATGGACCAGCATAACTCTGCTTTCTTGATCACTGCTGAGCTAGCATTGCCTTATTTTACTTCCAAGTTTCACATAATTACACCTTCTTTGAATTCGGATATCGGAAGATAATTATAGTTGTGGAAAAGGAAAGATGCTGAAACATGTGCTGGAGCAGCTATTATCATTCATTTACATCCAGAATGCAAAGTTCTATCATTATGGAAAAATGATGTGTCTCTTCATTCATTCGACAATTTATTTTTATGCTTGAGAAATGTAGCTGGGTCATATTTCTTCTATTGTATTTTGCAAGAAGTTTTACAGCTTCATAACTCATGACACGGTGACGTGTGACAAGACCAAATTTGATGCGTGGTATCTCATCATTTAGATGGCACATCACTTTCTTACAGGCAAAATGTCTGATCTGATGACCCTATCTCGAATAATTTAGTGATTGACTTTTTTCAATACGACGTACCCCGACTCTATAATCCGTATATATCGTTTCCTCTATGTAACTGTAGTAATACAGGATTTAAATACAGAAAGGCGTTTTTGTCCGGTGAGACATCTGAGCGAAGTATCTTGAATGACATGTGCTGAAAAAAAACACTCCAGTGCAACTTGCAGCATATGATTCTACGCTGCAAAGTTCATTTGAATGCAGCAAACAAATCTTGGAAATATATATCATTAATGGAGATGATGCTTCATAATGGCACCTATGTTTATTCTTAGTGCTACATTTGAAAAGGCTTACACAGGTATTAGAATTAGTTTAGTCACACATTAGATAGAAAGCAAGCACAATATTAAAAAGGAGTATTGTTTAATTTAACTGTCATTGTAACTTATCTTCTAGAATACTCATTGTAATTGGAATGGTGACCCAATAGATATACATACCTTCGGAGTATCGTACTTTATATTTGACAGCGAGAAAACCATACAACAACATGGCAAGTATCTTCCCTGATAGTTAAATCTATTGGATCCAACAAAAATTCTCCCCCCATTCAATCTCCTACAATTTTTAATATTTATACGTACTAAGAAAGCTAGCCCATGTACAAGGACCATCAATGCAATGCCTCTGACTTCGTCAGAAGAATTCACACTATCAGCACACGATTATCTTGCTGACATACTCACGAAGCGGTTTCTATATTCATGTGTTACTTATTATCCAAGATGGCAATTGGTTTGAACAATCCTTGATCGTCAAGAAATGCCAGAGTGTCACTAAATGACGCTTGACCTTAAAAGTGTAGTGTTTTTCGTTCGAAATGCGGGGACGCGTATCCAAAAAAATAATTATTCTAATTATTTGTTTATTTAGAAAAGGATTTCTTCATCCTTTAAACACGTGCGAATCAATATCTCTTAATTGGCGGCCAACTTTGCACAAGGTTCTACAAGCCTAAATTTTTACCTTGAGATAGAGACAAGTATTACAAATTTTACAACAACAAAATTAAATTCACAACGTCTCAAACAACGGTAAGTGTTCCTGTGATGTGACTGACCTATGATTTATTGGAATAAGTTGGATCATGTTGGACCACATACTTGTTCCATGTTTATCTATCCTACTTTTTGACAACATACCCTAAACTTGTCTTCGTCCGTGGAATAAGGTTCATCTTTGAATTACAATATCTAAAGATTCTCTTATTCACCAATGACAATATCCGCAACGCAAACAATAACGAGACCTGAATCCACCCTTGTATTTATTGTTGGCCATTGCGCTGAATATGAAAAGGGAAGGACAGAATTAGGTGACAGACTCTTGTATGATTGCTTTTGCAATCTCTATGGTGCTCGGCAGGTCGTATTCCTTCAAGATGAAGAATGCACCCGTAAAAACTGCCAGCAGCAGCTCCAGAAATTTTTGATAGTCACATCACGTAGTAGTGATACTTTCGTCTTTTACTATGGTGGTCATGGTACCAAGACAGGATTCGAAACAATTGGAGGGAAATGGCTGTATCGAGATGTTGTTCAAACGATTCAACAATATTTTCGTGGAAATCAAGTTTGGTGTTTAATTGATTGTTGCTACTCAGGCTGTTTCGTACATCCATTACAATCCAGAGAATACAACGACACCAAATCATGGCTATGTCTCATGTCCACCGAAGAATCCGTGACGGCAGGTGAAGAATGGTGTATAACGGCAACTTTTTCAAACGCCATGAAAAAACGATATCCAAATCCCAATCCTACTAAGGAAAAGACAGCTCCACTTCTCATTCAAGACGTTGTGGAGTTGATGGAAGAGCATAATGCAATACTGAAAAATGAATGGTTACAGGCGTCCTTGATTGGGACTGATATTGATCCATTAGCACCTTTTCCATTTGTTATTTCCTCTTACGCGATGACTAATACCATTTCCACACAAAAAATGTCATCTTCGTTGTTGACTAAAACAAAAGGTTTACTTAAACATTTTCCAAACAACTTAGGTATAGAAAATTCACCAATCAAAAACAATTACAACTCAGCTGAACATGATGTGAAGCAAGGAAAGCATTGGGAGGATCCTGTTGTTGATTCACGTTTATGGAAACGTCAAGTGGCATTCCAAAAGGGGACTCCAGTATACTGCAAATGGAAAGGTGGTATCATACCTCAGTTAGGATACTTATTTCCACTCTACTATCCTGCGACATTACTTTCAGATTGGACTTCTATGGATGGAACTTTCAATACGACCATCAAGATAGAGTTCAATTATCGGAATGCCCAATGGAATGCTGTTGTTGACTTTCGTGCACACGTAGTTCCTGTCTCTTATGTTTGGATGGTTATGGAGGATTACTTACAAGCTCACCGAAAATTAGCTCAAAAGGGACGATATTTAGATGCTTCCATCCCCCCGGGGACTAAAGTTCGGGCTCTTTATCACGATGATAATGTTGTGTATACTGGTAGAGTCCTGCATAATCATGAAATTCCTTGGCATAAAGTTCATGTTCACAAGTACTACAATGGTATTCCAGGTCCCTACCTTTGGTTAGAATGGGAGAACGAAGGTGGTAATTGGGATATTATTCCCAAACATCATTGCAGGATAATAAATCAACAAGAGCCATCATCCTCCCCAACAGTCTTGGAGTTGCGTCAACAAAGATTCAACTTTGTTGTAGGTGTATCTCCTTGTCAAGCCATTCTTTCTCAAATGAAATCCATGGGCAAGTCATTACGACTTGAAGGTCCCAAGGCCGTTACATTTTTATGGGATGGTTACTGGTATCGAGGTTACACTTGTCAAGAAATGCCGTCCAGCAAAACTCTACTTGAACATCTACAATTTCAAGATTGTGCAGGCGCCTACTACTATGTGTATTGGGTGAAGAAAGGCACACGTATCCTTTTACCAGAAAGACTTATCCGGTGAACGTTGACCTAGTGCCGTTTGTGATCACCCTCCTTAGTGTTCCTACCTAACTTGATTTCTAGGGATGGATCTTACAACAATTTAAATGAATTGCATACTATATAGGACTTACATGCTTAGCACCTTTTCTGACAAAGGTTTATAAACATTGATTCTACGATTCCAACATAGAAGTGGGCCTAAAGCAGATTTTCTGAGAAATGTGCAGGTGCATTGAGAGAAAGTATGGAGGATCCAACAAATCCACAGCAATGACCCTACATAAGACGATTCGGGTGACTGTCAACAAAGACATGAAGGAAAGAATTCATGTATATAGGAACGTCACAAATTTCGAAATTTGCTGATTACAATAAAAATTGTAGCCTTAAGTGGCATGGCAGTACGCTCACATATTCTTGTTCCTTGAATGGATAAATATAAGGCTGCTAGGTCTTACTTTACCTTAAACCCAAACAACGATTGGCAAAAACAATGAGTTGAAACTTTTCCAAGGAGAAAGTTTCGCAAATATATCCAGTCACAAACGGCGTTACAAGTGGCTTACAATTTTATACGAGGCAAAAAATCAGGTAGGACCAGGCATATCTTTTCAAAAAACAACATGCCACCAAAATGAGATACAATCTACCAAGGCTTAACAGACGTGTACTTTATGATAAAAATAATATTTTCTGAGTGCATATTGTGATAGTATCCTTTAATAGTCAGCAGAAAGAATGGTTTTCATACCGTATTGAAATATAATATTAGAAACATCCAAAACCTCTCACTGTTGCTTTTGCTCTCACACATAATCAGTAATTCAATCAATCTCACTTGCTTTCTTTCATCTTGCAAATTGGATTAGTCTTGACGTATCTATTGTGGGAAGAACATGATGAACGTATTCTTGACGAATTGTTATCAATCATCAGTCTATTCTCCTGAAAAAGAAAGCTTGAAAGTCACCGATTCAAAAAAGGTGCTGCGTTGAACGTGTAATGTTATTTGTGGATACGCAATCCCACGTACTGTCTAAATATTACGATAAAGGAGAAGTCAGTTCAACGGAACTCTATAACAAAAATTCGCTTCACAACTCCAATCCCACTATTTTCGATTTCGCAAAATTTCTCGAATCACTGGGATTGAAATCATGGCAAGAGAAGTTTTGCATACGATACATGAATTATATGTTTTTCCATTGACATGGGCATCAAAGAAAATAAATATAATGCTGTCAATTCATTTTAATTGGAATAAGCACACAATTTCATGAAAAGTGGTATTCAAAAAGTCCTACTTGTCGCATCTCATGGCAAGTATTTGTTTATCCTACATTTGATTCCTTCTTTATCATCAACCTTTTTGCAATCTGCCATTGTTTCGTTAAAGTAATTCATTCCTCATCCATTCATATTTGCTATTTCAACTGTTTGGAGCCTGTTCCATATCCCTGTTTCCATATCCCAGTGTTGAATGTGCTTGTTTGATGGTCATCTATTTTCGGTCGGTACCAACCATGACATACTCCTTCTGCAAAACTATGTCAGTTCCAAGCATGTGACAATTATTGGAACAAATTTTCTTGTCAAAGATCTACATTCATCTGAATGATTGCTAATATTGGCTTTCCTGATAATTTGAGACATCATGCTGAGGGGGAAGATTGCCGCCACTTGAATCACCGTTATTTTCCCCATTGCTAATTGCATGATTATTGCACTGAAATGAATTGTGCCCAATAGTCCAACAATTACAACTCTTTCCTTTAAGCACCCTCACAATTATGCATTGACTTTGAATTCAATCTGTCAAAACATAGACTTAATTCTCCTCTAATTTCTTTAATAGTTAGTTGACTTTCAACACCACCATCTCTTCTTTCCATCAACGCAAGTTGAGATTATTAAAAATGTGAATCATATATTGATTCTTCAAAATGCTTGATTCGGTAGTTTGAATCCTAACATGAAGGTTCTCTAATTTCGTGATCCAAGTCTCTGGATCTTGACCTTTCTTCAATGAGAGTTCTCTTACCTGCTTTTTCAGCTTCACCAAGGAAGGAGCAGAGACAGACTTATATTTGTTCTCAAGCCTTTCTCAAGTACTAGCTGCATTGCCAGCTAGATGACCCTTGGTCTTGCAGCCTTTAACTATATCAAAAGCAGTTTTTCCGCTACTTGTCTTCGTGTCTCTGAAAAGAATGAGTTGAGTAAACGCAATCTCATTCAACTCAATGATTCTAGACTTCTCCTTTTCAATATCAGAAATTATATCTAATTCTTCATCAAGCCTTGGAATGGACAACTTTCCTAACTACAAATCCTTGAAACCATATATCTTGGCTTTAGAAAGAATCGGATCATTCCAAAAGGGCTACTCATCAACCTTTCTCCAGAAGGGGATTACTCTTATCCTTTTCAAATCAGTCATATTTGACCTAAAACATGAGTGCAAGCAAAAGAAGGATTAAGATACCCACCTTTAAAATATCATCTATGAAGTTGGTTGGACTACAAATATGAAGAAGAATTTTCAAACGAGATTCTGCTTAAAAGTCGTTATTAGAAAAATTAGATTGAAATAAAGGTTTCACCGTATTTTTGAATTAAGGCCTCAAGCAAAATTTCAATATCCATAATGAATAGCCCTAAACAAATATTAAATCAAAATGACTTGGTCGTTACTCCTCCTTGGATTAAATATTCTATGTAAAATCCTTACATGTAGATTTTAGCAATGGGTTAGTCCTTCAGAATATTCTAGTTAAAGGTATGACCTACTCATAAAAATACTTGAAGGTATTCACTCAAATATTTGAACAAAATTGAATCTCAAACAATTAAGCTATGCAATTTAAAGTTGAAGTCAAAATAACCGAGATGCATGTAAAATGCAGCCTTACATGCCATGCCATTACTTGGGCATTTATTTCGGGAAAACCAGACAATGCTACTTCAAGTGCGCGTTACCTATTGACAAAGCAATGGAGCATTCACGAAAATCCTTGATGCTAGACATTAAAGAAGGGAGATCACATTGGATCATTTCATATTTTGAAATGATCCAACATTCATAATCCGATGTATGTTGCCTAACACTTTGAGGCTCTAGCAGAAACATAAAAAATTTAGAAAATTGGAAATACCTCATTCATCATCATTAATATCTTGACTTAGAGATATCGAGACCCTTTCTAATGAATTGGACTGGTGTGTAGCAAATGCTGGTGAAAAGCAAGTTGTAATCTTAGATCATTACTTTTAAAGGGATGATTCCATCAGGTTCAGGGAATTTGTCAGAAAACTTGCCTCTATTTCCAAAATGAAATAAAGAATATCACTTTTGATTTTGCCATTGAGAATTTTCAGGTAGAGCCTTTAGCATTAGAAAGCAATCGCTTTTAAGAATTGAAATCTGAGAATAGATTTTAATCTTTAGCTACAAGAAGCCAAGGAGTAATTGTCGACATGCATTTGAGAAAATGTAATATTGCTATCCTTTAAATAAGTCTGTAGGTCATAGAAAAACTGGTTATTTAGACTCACTGGTTTGCTCTTAATGTAATTGATGTGATGTTCATCAAAAACTGTGAATGTTAGGGCGCAAAGATACTTTTTTGGGATTCTTCATTTCATAGCGCACAGACAATGTAAGAGATATACTACGTAAACAGCAATAACGAGATTATGTCACAATTTAAAAGACTTCGACTACACTCTTTTTTCTCAAGAATCATCTGATGTTCCTCAGCAATGTGATTGTTCTTCAAGGGAGAAATTTGAAGATTGAAGTACAAGTGTAAATCTAATGCTTGTTGTGGAGGGTAATATCAAAACTGGTAATGGGCTGACTGCAAAGTAGTACGCCCATGTGAAATGTTTTAACATGGAATCATGAGGGTAATTGGAAATAGTGTATGTCCCATTCAACATGGTAACATTCAATTGACACACATCATCTGTCTATACATGCCGATAGTTTAAACATCTTGGTGATCCCCTGTAAGCTGATTTTTAAAAAGACATTTGAATAAAATTGAATATCAGATCATGAGTTCAAAATTGGGGCTGTGCACCTTTGTATCTTTTTGTCTTCTCAAAGGAGTACTTCTTTTGATTTCTTCTCCTGGTTTGTATCACAATGTCAGAGATGAATTAGCTCGGAACATGACTTTTAATCGCTTTGACATTCCTCTCTGAATTAGTATGTGCTTTTGTGATGAACCCCCACTTTCCATCAGCGGTCATGTAATTGATCCATTCTGAAAAGTTTTGTTTT
>CAAAJI010001322.1:0-10196 GCA_900642245.1 Fragilaria radians
ATTATTGATTAGTATCTTTGGTCGTATCTACGACGTCAGTGCGGGAGAAAAATTTTATGGTCCAAGAGGATCGTATCCACAATTCCCCGGTCGGGATGTCACGTATGCATTGAGTACAGGATGTCGAAGTTGTGCATCGGATCCGACAAAGACGGCAGAGGATTTGACGGACGCACAACTTCAGGAGGGTAAACGTTGGTTAAGTTTCTTTCAACTTCATGATAAGTACCCCTACGTGGGAAAATTAGACCGTCATCCGATGGAGGCACAAATGAACCAATGGATCGATGAGGCTATGGCGAATAAGGACGAGAGTGATATGGAACGACATATGGTACCCCCCATACCGATTCTGAATTAGAGTAACGATTTAGTTAGTTTAGATTGTTAGTAACGACGTGACAAGAAGCGTCTTTTCCTCACTCCCACTTATCAAATTTATCTCTTCTTCTACAATTCCTTTATTATCAATTTATAGTAGAAAAGGCAGTTCCGTTTCTATTTTTACTTATTGAATCTCAGTTTGAATGAATGTTGAGAGGGGTGCTACAATTGGCTTTGCTTCAATTGTGGAAATGACATAATCTTAAAATTGACCTTTAGGGTAAATAAATGGATCCTTGTAAAGCGTAAACAGAATATATTCAGAGATGCTGATTCGTGTGATTGCGCCCCCTCTTGTATTTGTTCTAGAGTTGATATGTCCCAATGATTCATGATGACAAGGTCTTGACATGTCATTGTGAGTATTGAGATGCAACCACCTTGATCAAATTCCTAATTTTTCCATTGAAAGGATTGCTCTTGAATGCCTTTTTTTCCAATTTGTTACATTAACATACATGTTATCTCATGTAAGGTTGGGGATCATTGAAACTAGCCACCACGTCATCCATGAGAAGAAAAACTTGGACATCATCTTCGTGCTCTAGCATCAGGTGTTTGTTCCAAACACCATACTACAGTTATTCATGAGAGGTTCTTCAAGTAGATTAGAACTTGTAGCGATCCAACTCATTGTTAGCTTGTTGTATCAAAATCACTTTGTTCACTCTTGGTCAATACCATGGCTACAATGTCCCATTGTCATCATCACAAGACATCATAATTATCCAACGACAATGTATCAACCACAACAAAAAGTACCTTGGACGCAACAACAATTTACCGCTTACGGCAAATCCAAATTATTGACTACTATTGAAGCACCCATATTGTATAGACAAGAAGAACAACAATATAATATCTCCTCGACATATTCGATAACATCATCATCCTTGTCATGGACACAATATCCGGAGGATGATGGATTTCGAAGTATGCGTCAACTCCTACCCATCCGATGGCAACACTGGTTACGAGATTCAGGATTTTTCCGTTCTGTCATTCATATGTTGACCATTTTCGTGGCTGCACCAACATTTTTTCGTACCTATCCAACGACATGGAATGACTTTCTCTATTTGTCCTCCATGGGTGGGAATACTCAACACACCACCGCCGTAGCAGAGAATCCTCTTACAGTTATACAATACGGATCTCATCCAAGTCAACAAGTGCATCTATACATGCCTTCAATACAAACTGATGATGATTTCAACAAAAGTAACGTCAGTCGACCATGGATCGTTTTTGTTCATGGTGGTGCATGGGGAAGTGGATTTCCAGTTCAATATCGATTGGTGGCACTTCCGTTTCTTCAACGACAGTATCGCGTAGCTATTGTGGGTTATCGGACATATCCGGATGCGAATGTTCCCGAACAAATTGACGATGTAGGGCTTGCCTTGGAGGTAATCACGAAAAAGGCCACCGTCAAAACAACTGAGAGACATAATCCATCCAAAACTAACGATATAATACTAATCGGACATTCATCCGGTGCACATTTAATCCTATTGGCGACATTACAAGGGAAATTTCAACAATTATTCAACAACAATAGCATCCTAAAGGGAATTGTCGGTCTATCAGGTGTCTATGATATTGTAGAGCATTATCATTACGAAGCATCACGTGGCGTTGAACAAATTTCACCCATGGCACCTGCCTGTGGTGGGACTATAGAATCATGGATACAATCATCACCTACACGACAAACACAACAACTGTTGCAGGATGGTGGCATGCGCAATCTACCACCCATTGCACTCTGGCATGGAGAATTAGATACGACTGTACCGAATCAGTCATCCAGAGACTTGCATGCAACCCTCTCAGGTCAGAATGTCTCATGTTCAATTCATATTTTACCAAACATTGGTCACTCGGATACTGTTTATGAACTTATTCTGGGAGGTAGGACTCAAGATGAAATTTTAAGTTGGATTCAATCTCTACCTAATTTATCTCAATAATTCAAGACACTGAAATTTTCCCATCTTGTTGGTCATCATATGTAGTTTACACCTAACACCTAGTTCATTTTTCTCATCATAAAATGGAGTGCCCAACTATTGATCCCTGAATTTCCCAATGCCAAGGTAACGTACTAGTAATGGGGAATATATAAAGTTGTTTGTGTGGCAATTTCCAACAAATTTGGTTTGAGATGAAATCCATTGAGTATATTTTCCAATGAAGTATCGATCAATTACAACCTCATTCAAGCAATCCCTATAATGTGACATTGCATACATCTTTTCAATAAAAGATTGTTTCAAAAACATCACTTTGTGTTGATTTCAAAAAAGCAAAAAATATGTTCCTGTACACTATTGAGTTTCCTGTGTTGACACCTTCTGTCTTTTCATAACTTTTCAAGTCGCTTCACAAGATCTTAGAGGAAGGATTTAGTTAGAATTGAATCCTCTTTCCTTAGGTAAGGTATCCTGGGATTTGAAATAAACAGCTAGGATGATCATTGACATTGAAAATGACCTGATTACTTTCGCAAGCTAAGCGATTCATCACGAATCATGAATACCTGAAAACAAGGTTTTAAAAGTGTAAAACACTTTCACATATTGCTGCTAGTTCAATGCATTAAAAACTCGATTGCATACATATTTGTGCGGTTAAAAGAGAATTCGAAAAAAGCAGTGCTTCTCAAATTTTTTTATCATTCAATTAATTTTGAAAATTAATTATGAGACACTTTCGTAAATATGCATTTTCACAAATTGGTGATGGCACTAACAAGCTACAGCAAGGTAAAGGTCGTAATGACGAATAAGCAGCTATATCAAAGCAAGAGCCAATAACGGGGAAAAGTGTATTCAAGCTTTGATCTCCAGAATGATTTGACGGTAAGACTCATAATAAGGAAGCAATTAAAACAGTTTCTAAATGTTCAGGTTTTCAATTTTAAGACGCTTTATAACAATAAGCTGCTGAAGACTCAGTTGTCGGTCGTCAAGTTGCTAATTTAATGCCCGATCATCGTCAAGTTTTAGAAATTATTTTTTTATCGAAAGATTTAGAAAAAATAAATACATTAAGCCTGCTGCGGCAGAAACACGACAGCAACTCAGTCTTTTTGATATCCTGCATCTCTTTGACAAGCTAATCCGTAATTTTGGTGATGATATTGCACTTTATCTTTCCCCTAATGCGGAGATTGTTGCTAGTCCTGAATTGGAGTCAGCCATATTGCAATTTTTACATGGAGAAGTATGGACCGAGAAAGGTAGGAAGCAACGGAATTGTTTTGACGATCAAGTAGATTTGACAACAAATGACGTTGAAGAAAGCAACGATGGTGATTAAGGAATCAACTCATTAATGGAGGGACAAAAACGGCGAAAATTTGAAGCAGCATTTGCTGACCTCAAATGATCCCAATTACTTTAACACTGTTGAGCGGATTTTCAGCCAACTCAAGGTCAATATGATACCTTTACGCAACTCTCTTCTTCCAAGTACACTAAAAATGATTATGTTCTTGACGCTTAAAATCAGTATGTTATCTGAGAAATACAAGCAAAGAAATATTTTATTTTTGGAATTCCACGCCAAAGTTGACTTCTTGATACTCTCTTTATTGAGCCATAATACGTAATTCTATTAGACAAATTGCAATGTATCGCAAATGCTCCTTGCATTTTGCACAACTAGTACAACTTTACTGAATGTTAAATTAATAATTTTTACCAAAATCAAAGGCAACCTCAGCGATATCAGTCATTTCAGCATGGTAAAGGGTGTAATCCATGCTATCCCTTGCTGAAAGTGCTATTGCTTTCTTTGCTGTTTTTGATCTGCTGCTTTCTATCTTCCATTTCACGTGCATATTCTTCATCCTTTCATCTGGATTTTCAGAGACCAGCGCATTTCGTTTGTTCCGTTGTGTAACAGTGTTTGTATATTCATGGCATTTCTAAACTATTACATTTGGACTGTTGTAGATGACAAGTATGCAGCAATGAAACAAGTAAAATGAAATAAATGTCACAGAAGAACTTTCAGCTTTTTTCCCCTTGACATCATACTATGAGATTGATTAAGATCTATATGATACTCAAAGAATCTGTTGGCAGGCTCATTCTTTTATGAAGAAAACGTGGTTGGATGCAAAGGATGTAGAGCTTCTTTGCCATGCATTCATGGAATTACTTGTTATACACATATGCATCAAATTCATCTCTAAGCGGACTACCCTCTTGCAAACCATCCACATACAACGGCAAAAAAGGACGTGGGCCTTAAAAGGGACTTATTTACATTATTCAACAGTTTATAGAATGGATGAATGGCCTCAAACGCGTCTTGCCTCTTTTCTGATGATTGTTTGTCTTCTTTTTTGCTTTGTTCTTTGGTCAACATAAATTCTTCATGGGTCATATATCAAGAGTGGAGGAGATGTTTAACTTGCTTCCCTTTCTTTAATTTGTTTGTTATTCTTAGTTATCGCATAGGAAATTTAAAATGGTCTACGGAAGGAAGTGAATCCAGCAAGTGACGTTGACAGCGACGAATCCATTCTTCAAGTGGAAAAATGAACAATGGTAAGCTTTTTGTATAACAAACAAATAATAGGATTTTAGCTCAAGCACGATAGCCAACGAAAATCTGGGTACAGAGGTCGTTATCTTCAAACAACGCATTCGGAAAAATGATGCTCACAGCAGGGAAGAGGATAGGTGATAAAAGTAAATGTTGGATATTTTTTTACTAGGCATTGTAGATTCCTTTAACTCACCTCTAACTTTGAGATTGCGACTTCAAAATTTAATTTCATACAATTTGCATAGCTGGTCATCAGCTTCAATTTCCCTGCAAATTAAAAGTTCTTCCTATTTTCAGCTATGCTTCATTTTACCATAAAGCAGCTTAATCAGAAAGTGAATAAATACTAGTGAGTTGAACTTATTTTTTGTAAGCGAGTAAGGGTAGAATGTTATGTATATAAAGCTAGATCAAATGCATTAGAAAGTCTGATACATCATTTTCATCTCTTAAGTTCTCGGGAAAACCAGAGTGCCTAGTATCTGACACGCTGACATGCGATTTCATAATTGATTGTCCCAACCTGTCGAGATCAGCGGTATCGTTCAAGCAAGTATCAAGGAACAATTGAGCATTATGCTTCATTCCCTCAAGTAAGCTACGGTAGTCATTTCTTTCTGATGAACAATGGAAGGAAAAGTCCGTAAAATCCGCTAGACTCTCATGCTTGCCGTTCACATCACATTCTCGTTCCGCATGGCCAGCGAGAGATAAGGAGGTTAAGTTATGCCCCAATCCTTCTTCACCAAAGTTTGGAAGGATGGGTGACATGTTACTAAAGTCTGGCTCTGTCATAGGATTGCTTTTCTTCCTGCATATTGTGCCCTTCACTCGAATTCGAAGAATACGATGAGCAAGAAACACTTTCCCTCGAAGAAATAATTCATGATAGTATCCACCCTTATCGTCTCCCCTAGTCAACCTTTGAAATCCATAAAGATTCAGCTGGCGCTGAAATGAAGTCATCTTCGTTTGCTTAAAGTACTTTTGCATGATACCACTAGCAAACAATTTCGGCTTATGAATGATGAAGCATCTACCGTGTGGCTGCCAGCATAAAACGTCACTGAAGCCATCGCGCTCAGCGGCGTCTAGCACAACATGTAAGAAGACAGGAAATCGAAGCAAAACGCCTCCCCGAATGTTCGCGCTACTCGTTCCGTCATCGATCTCAGTACTACGATCTCGATATTGATGTTGTATGTATTCCGATTTGTTATCCATGTGACAAAGGCCATCGATGAGTGATTTCCATAGATCGGAATTCTCGATATCGTCAATAAAGTCGTGCATCGTTGAGAAGATGCAGCCCAGCTAACATAAAGATATAGTGGAGTTGAAATATTGCAAGATTTAGATTTTTGTCAACTTGATCGATATGAAAGAACATTCTGATTTCAACTTTACTTAAAGATTCGCATTTTCCAAACAAAAAAAACGAACCGTAACGTGCCACGTCACCCTCAAGTTCAACTTTTAATTGCTCCTTTTCCCCGATTTGATATGTAAACAGAAATGCAGCCTCAATATGGTCTGTAAATAATTGGGTTATAATTCTCTCAACGGGAGTGAGGAACCAAAACGAAAAAAATTCAAATCGCTAAGGGATCGGATTTGTAACGCAAATACAGAAATGTGATACATAGTTTGAATGAAAGCAAATGCTATTAAGCAACATGATCATTCATCAAATTAATGGACACGTAAGTGACGTAGAAAGTAGAACTTCCAGTAGATACTAAAGGCATCATCCCAACTCAGGTATTGATGTATAGTATTAAGTCCGCAGGAGAATTTAGTTGTCCGTGATGTAGCCAAGGAACCCAAACAATTTACCATTTTTTGATTCCTGACAAGATACATAAATCTAAATGAAGAATGGTGGGTAAATTAGAAAGATAACGACCAGAGAAATAGCAGAGAACCTTATCATTATGAAAAGTACATTAGGAGAACAGTAACAAAATCAGAAGTTATAAGATGAAGCTATTTGCTTTTTATACTTCCCTCATCATGAAGGTTGAAATTTGATCTATATTTAACGTGCTATCCTCTGCTATCATCAACCCACCTACGGTGCAATATACGGACATCTAAGAAGAGAAGAAAAAACTTTAGTGAAGTTATGAGCCTTTAACCTTAAACTATCTTTTAGGAAATACTTAAGTAAACAAATAATGTTCACTTAATCCCCCGTTTTAGCAAACAAAACCGTCCATCACCAATTAATCAACGGTCTAACTAAACTTTAGGCTGCTCAAGATTAGTTAAGCATAAAGATTAGCAGTATGACTACTACTGGCTACCGAAAATGTTACTTGTTTCTAAGTGTAAAGTGCACGCGAGATTCAAGGAAAATTTCAATAATCAAAGACAAGAATGAAACAAGTTACATTCAAGAACTAAACATCTTATAATAATAAACCAAACTATACTTCTACACTAAACCACTTTAGGATACTTCTACAGGCCTAATAAGCCGCATAGTGCAACCGTTGAGTCCAGAATTGACTCACAGAGGTGCTAAAAGGAGGACCATATTTTTCTTATTTTGGATTATGTTAATCCAAAAATTCCTTGTACCATGGAAAGCTCCCTCATACATATTAATCCATTCAATAACTTCTTTTAGGGCTAAATCAGTGTTCCTTGCCTTGCTGGATTTTTGCGGAAACAATTTGAGAAGACTAAATAAAATTTGTAAGGTAAGATGTTGTGTATATTCTGCATCTGTGCATCGTTTCAATGGACTTGTCAAAATGAATCCACATCTCTTTCAGACATTCCATAATGCTGAAAACAGCAGTTCTGGAATTTCAATCAACCGTTTCCCAATTGTTTGTGAGAAAACTCTAAGGTCATCTTTCCATGCAATCTTGCTCTGAAACCAAAAACCTGCAGTTGGATTTTTGATGAAGGAGATCCGTGTAAGATTCCATTATGTTTAGTGAGGAAGGAACTTCTTGAAGGAAACCAGGCCTGGAACTTTTTTCTTTACAATCAAACCATTCTATGATGAATGTCCTTTTTTATTACAACTTGGGCAATGTAAATGTGTAGTTTACTTTTTTGGCTTGTTCACGTGTTTACGGAATATGTCATGATTCATTTTTGCGATAGTAATTTTAGGCTTTGTCATTTCAATACCTATCTGAAATGCTTCCCACTGAATGTATGAGGATAAATTCCCATATAATTTCATATACAGTTCTTGGATCATATTCTTCTTTATTCTTTCTTTAATAGTCTTTATGACATTAAGGTGCCCTTTTCACCATTAATTTCCACAGTTCCCAAATCTTCTGTTGACAATTCATATTTGAAGTGTGCATCTAGCAAAAGTAGTAGGATGATCCTTGATTTGCCTCTTTGAGTACCCTTTTAGCTTCAGAATAATTTATGCTGATTAATTTTTTTCCAAAACTCTTATTAAGATAATACGCAATTAGTGTCCCGTCGGCAAATAGCGACATGTGGGGTGCGCCCCTCAAGGTGTTCCAGTTAGTGAAGATCTTTGAGGTGGAGGACTCTACAGAGAATTCTTTGACCCGATTCATCCGAAATATCTGCAAAGCTGATAACTTTCAACTACAATCGATAATGGTTGATAAATCTGAGATAATGTGTGCTAAATCCTGCGCTACTTGCATTAGATATTGATTGCTTTCTTGTTGAAGAGGGAATTAATTTCCCAGAATTGATTGCCATTGATTCTTCCAAACAATGAGCGTCATAGTTTTCATCCATTTGCTCTCATCCTGTGGGATTGATATGGGCTATGGGAATTGTTCCTTCCTGGACCAATGTACCCCTGTTATGCCTTCACAGTAATGCAGCATTACTTACAATTAATATTCTCCTCCCTCACGGACTCAGCAATGCCTTCAAGTTGGAAAGACACTGTTATCCTTGAATCACTATAACTATTTAAAAAACTAAAAAATGGTCTAAAAATAGTGCACAATTAAGAACCAAGACACAGCACCACCAAACTTCCTATGGAGCTAATGTCAATGTATATATGCTCTACTGGAACCTTACAAGCACCTGTCCATACGTTATCCTTTCTTTTATATTTTGCTTTAATAATTGCATAAGCTTCGCTTGTCTCCAACTTTCCATCAAAGAAACATTCTATTCCTTTTCGGTAGTCCTTAAATGCAATTCCTCACAATGACACACATTTTTGTGTGGGCTTTTCATTTCAAATTATGTGGACTTCAACCATCATCAGACACAATAACTGTAAATGTGACACTTAATTCCTGTTACAAAACCTTCCTTTGTATTCAAATATTGATCAAACAGAAGTGATATCTTTCGTTTTGTTAACATGACGCAAAAAGGTCCATAATTTCCAATCGTAAAACCAAGCATTGTTGCTGCTAAATTGATTAAACCAAAGGTTGGGTACTAACTCCCCATTTTCAAAAACAACTTCAATCTCTTTTCCATCAATCTGTTGAACACAGCATCTGAATTTCCTAACCGTTACAGCCTTAATCGTGATCTCGTTACCAACTTTGATTGCTTCTGAAATCAAAAGGTCATCAAATAAACCTGTGTCATTGTGGCAGTAATGTCAAGATGCACCACTGTCGCCAATCCAAATGTTTGTAACCACTCTTTTGAATCTAATCTGCTTCATAACAAGGCTGTTGCTTTATTAGCCATTCCGTGTCCTGAATTATTGCTTCCTTTGGTCTGAATTTCTTTAAATAATTTGTTTTTTGCGTGTTGTGTCCTGCTTTCTTTCAACAGATGCATTCAACTTAACTATCATAACGTCTTTGTGCATTGCGCTTTCCCTTACAATCTATATCTAATATTTTGCAATTTCTGCATCTACTCTCGCTAGACTTTTGCGTCACATGGTTGACATTCGTAGGTACTGGATTTTCTTTATCTATTAACCTATGACAGATTGATACTACTTCAATTTAACCACGTTATCATACAATACCTCATATTTAATTGTTACGTTTTCTTAGTTGCTGTATGATACAGGGAAATATGACTCAATTCGATATTCCCTCCAAAGTCATTGTCAATCACGATACGTATCCGCTCAAACAGTAAATGTTGATCATCACGAGATAATCGCATATAAAATGAATAGGTACTCAATAATCCCAAATATTGTGCTGCATTGTACATTACAGTATGTCGACCCTCGTTCGTTCGGAGGTCTTGGAAGTATCCGGATGCCATCATGAGATCTCCAACAGCATGTGCCACACCCTTTTGAG
>CAAAJI010001327.1:0-10062 GCA_900642245.1 Fragilaria radians
AAAAAACAATATACATACTTCCCTGAAGAGTCTCTAACGGGCGTTTTCCGTTTAGTTACTTGCCATATTTAGAAATGCGCGTCGTCCAACCGGAATGAAATCCCACCGTTCCATCTGGACCCTTTGCCATCATGGATTGGGCAACGATCTTTCCTCCCAAGTTCTTCTTCACTGTTAAATTCAACTTTGTGCGTACATTGGAATTGGTAAAAATTTTGGAATCCAGGTATAGATCTTTAGTACGGTATACACCAAAGATTTTACCATCATGAAGAAGCCCTTCCACTTCCTCACCATCCACAAGACGTGACGTTTCGCAACTTAATACTTCCTTTAACGAAATTACAAATGATTCCTTGTTCTCAGCGTTGGAAACAAATACAGCAGAACCACCACTATCAGAATCAAGATTTAGATTAATTTGCTCCAAATGCCCCTTAAGCAGTATTGCGGCACCTCGGGACAGCAATAAAATATCCCGAGCGCCTTTCCCATTCTTTGTTTTTGCAAAGCAGACCAAGTCACCTCGACGGGGACCTGTCACAGACTTGTCATGAAACGTCGTTCCTGACCTAGAAAGCTCATGGTTTACAACGACTCCATCCGAATACTTCCAATATTGATGCATTTCCATGCTCGAAATAGAAGAAACATTATCGACCAAGTCGACGGATTGCATTTCAATGTTAGTGCTAAAAATGATTCCTTCTTTCTTGGGAGGTGAAGGTTTTTTAACATCTCGACTTAGATCAACATTAGCCCATCTTCCCTTTGTGACACCTGCACTTTTGGGTTCCTCAACCGTTCTTTTGGGTGGGCTATTATTTGAATGTATCGGAAGAGATCTAGATGGTTCGATTACAATTATTCCATGGGAAATATTAATGGGAAAGCTGTGATGAATATTGCATGATTCCGGGGGAAGAATTTCAACATTTTCAGCCATTCGTTTTCCACCCTTTTGAGATAAGATTTTGAACTTCACCACACTACCCTTCACTATTATACTTTCTTTGTTTAAGGAATTTAAATTCATATGGACCAGTTCTTGTTGGCAACATAAATCGTCCAATACAGAAATGAAACCAACCTGACGTTCCTTGTCCATGTGAAGGACAATACCAAGACCTCCCTGAGTTTGCTTGAAATGAATTTCACTAGACTGGCTAGGACTGTTTCGAATTTCAATACAAAGGTTACTAGGATAGATAACTCCACTTCGACGTGATTGTAAAACATCGCACCTTACGACGTCGCCAGCTTGGGGTGGTCCCCCCTCTCGACATTCTCGGACGAGGCTAGATTTGTCATATCGAATTTGTTGCATTACCTTGACACCATCTCTTTGAAGCTTGTTTTGATAATCAGAGGCATCCGTGATTTTGTCTACAACATTTAAAGGCAACTCTTCATGGGAGCCACCAGGGTTTTCATGTTCTGTATCATGCATTTTAACCTCATCGCTTCCGACAGAACTAGCCACTCTAGATATAATCAATCGACCATAGCTTTTGTCAGCATTCGAGGATGGTAAGGAAGAGCATTGAAGAGAGCCCCCACCGATACTGGAAACTAGCTTTTGAATGATTATGTCATCGTGTTTACTTTGTACATCTGGGAATATGAATTGAGACGAATCACTTAAATTTGTTTGGAGCGATCGAATGAGTCGAGACGCGAGTGGATGGCGATCCTCTAATGACATCGATTGAATTTCCTGTTCTAACTGTATGATTCCAGCATAGGATTGCTTCTGGTCTTCTTTGACCACGATACCTTTCACATCATTGGCAAGGATATGGTTCACTGGAAATATGGTTCCCTTTGGAAGTAATAAAATCCTTCGAGCTCTCAAGTTTTCTTTTTCCCCAACACCTCTTTGCTTTGATTTCTTTGCTTGTGACATTTCGGATTCAATCGCAAGGTCAAACTGAACTTCTATTCCAGCAGTCATTTCCAGTGTTCTTTGATCACTTATGCCCATACCAAACAACAAATCTCGCTGCAGCTCTCTTGGAAATAGATCTTGCGTACGAAAGTAGGATTCTGTCATTCGCTCGGACAAACTTATAAAACCAAATTGTTCTTTGATAACATGAATGATACCTTCTTGACGGAGTGCTAAAGCACATGAAACTAATTTGACAACAGACGGTTCGTTTTCTTCATTACCAAAATTTCCTACTTGCCGTTTTGTTGGGGCCACATGAAAGGAACCATCCATGCATTTCTTCACCACGTCAAACAATAATGTATCGCCTTCTCGAATCCATAGAGTTGCGGAGCCTTCTTTGTATGAGTATAAACCACCAGGAGAGTCTTTGGCGTGAAGTGAAACTTTCTGGATAATCAGTTCTTCGCTGTCGTTATCTTGATAAGCAATTGTGTTGGAAAGCTGCACAATACCGTCAGCATCATTACTATGATACGATGCTCGGGGAAAAGGACAGCGAACTACGACTCCTGTAACACCTACTGCCACCGTAATCTCAAATTGTACAGTTCCTTTCGGCAGAAATCTAACTTTTCTGGCACTTATCTTTTCTTTACGCTCCATTGAAGCTTCTTCTTTCACCACCAGAAATTCCACTTCCATCCCGATTTCCAATTCATTTTCAGCATCATCTTTTTCATCGAGCTCAATATTATCGAAATGGAAATAAATTTCGTCTTGCCTTTTGTTACTTCGAAGGAAACCAAAGTTATGTTTGAGTGCGGTAATTATTCCTTGTTCCAAAGTCGCAGCTGCCAACAACTCTGCCTCTCTGGCCTTTGCCTTCTTTTCTTGATCAGATTGAATCAATTTAATAGATTTTGCATAAAGAAAGTTGGTCCGTCTATTTTTGAAAATGGAAAATTCAACAATGTCGTGTCTCGCCAATCGACTCCCGTTTGCACTACGGGAAGACGAAGATAAATTTGAATTTCCTCTTTGAAAGTCTCTTCCACTTACGAGGCGTTCTGAGAAAGAGTTGGATCGGTCAATTGCTGCAAGCTCCTCGAAAGTAAAAAAAACAGTTGTTTCTTCATTTAATTTCAAATCGTCATTCCTTTTTCCGGGATATTCCGTTTCAGAAATAATATCAATCACTCCCTCACGCTTTGCCTTCTCTTGCTGATTGCGTTGCGGTAATTTCTTTACCAAACCTTGGTATCTGAAACCAGGATTAACTTCTACATCCCACACAACTGTACCAGGATCTAGCTTTCTAACTTGACGAGCACGCAGATTCTCTTGCGAGCGATGATTTAAGAGCAAACTGAATTCTACTTCATCTCCAAGCTTCAATTCACACCCATGAATTACTTCAGAGAAATGGAAAAAAACTTCCTCCGGTCGATCTGCACAAAATATGAATCCGAAATTTTCTTTGAGTGAACAAATCTTTCCATGCTCAATCGAATCGGAATAAGTGGATCGATTAGGTCGAGATAGAAATCTACCATCGTTATGAGAAAATTTGTGGTTTCCAGGAGGGGTCTCAACAGGCCGGTTAGGAGCCATAACTAATAATTAGAATTCCAAGAAGACTGAGAGTTTTTTTTGGAAGGAAACGTTTCGTATTCTAGAAACAGAGCCAGGAAATACTTAATTTCCTTCACAGAGTTAGCTCTTAAAGCAGCAAACAATAAGGACTAAAGAGAAGAAGGATTCCTTCGAGCTGCCTCTCTGAAACAAGCGTCCTACCCAATCCAAACTCTGAGTTTAGCGTTTCTTGAGGACGAGAACCGTACTGTGCTATCAAATACAAGTACACGGCGATGACGAAAGAACAATTTCTGTTGTGGTTGGACCAATAAACAATTCCGATGAACAGGAACATCCATCTCCAGTGACAAATATGAAGTGGAAGCTATGAAAAAAAAGAGAAACATGGATATTAAACACTTGTTAACAGCTCGAGATTAGCATAATTCATATGATTTGAAGGAAAGTACTAATCATTTTCCGACTAAATGATTGGCGGGAATACATAATATATCTGGTTAGCAAAGAAAATAATTTCCTTCAATAAGGTGCTGAGAATATAGTGGTTTTGATAAATGTGTTAATGTAAATCCATTGATCCTTGTCTGTTGAAGATCAAGGCAAGAGTCCATTGAGAATTTCATATTTTTGACGTCAATGCATTCTGCTTCTGAGAGAAGTGCCATTGATTTTCCTTCATTCTTCGGATTCATTATGTGCAAGTGGGATAAGGCATCCAAGAAATCTATTTAACTCCTTTGAGACATTCGAATGTTTCTCTTTGTTCTTCAAGGAGTGAAATGCTGCAAAAATCACTATCTGATACTTGTGAGCCCATTAGAATGGTGGAATTGTCATGGTCAGTCAAGACTATAAATTGGTAACCCAAATACACACTCTTTTACTCCTATCAGATCTCAATATTTGATAACATCTCTCTGTCAATATGTCTTGGGCTGTGTTGAGGGGAAATGTGTCTTGTATCCTTCAAAATGGCTGTTCCTGACTGATATTTAGATGCCTCAGTGTTTAAGTTAAAGATTTTACTGATATCTGGATAGTCAAAGGCCTTTTGTTGGGTGCAAGCAATTCTGCCTTGACATTGCTTGTTGTGGCACTAGCTATAAGGACGAAAATCTTAATTTCGTACATCCACACACTAAAATAGAAGTTGACTTAAAACATTGCCGATAACTCAGATGCTTTATTTATTCTACCAAGATTGAAGACAGTTCAAGCACTTACTAGTATTTCAGAGATAGAGAACCTTAGTAGAACGAATTGTAACATAGGGAAAACGCTCTTTTCTCATTAAGATTATAGAAAAATGCAAGTTTTCTACTCTATCTAAAATTGAAAATAGAAACATTGTGTTCTATTTTACAGAAATAATGAATACAATTCAAACTTTTCAGCCTTACTAAAACGGAATCTTGTCCAACACATTTTTTAAAATAGATACTTTTTGGTCAGAGCCCATTATAAAGAATGAGTTGTGTCCTTTAGGCTGCGCTGGTATGTCAACTATTTTTTTACTGATTATTGCTTCGAATAAAAAATTTCAAATCATGTTGAAGTTCACTCAACACCTAGGAATTATTTATCACCTAAGCATAAAGAGACCCTTTATTAGTAGCACCTAAAATTGTCAAGCAAATAAACATGCGCTAGTACAATTATCAGCTGTTATTGTTTTAGGTGTGCCTTATATTGCTGATATCTTCATCATCTATACTTAGCATGTACTAGCAACAATGGACGTCTCCCATGTTGGTACAACATGACATTTCCTGAAATAATCCTTTCTAGTTTAACTCAATGTATTAACTTTAATCTCAAACTGCTTTATTTAAGTATTGTGAGCGTTTTTCTAGTAAGATATTGTAATTATTTATATATTTTAGCATTTCCAGCTGAAAGTGGACTGGTCAAGTAAACTAAGGAAATGCCTGCAAAGAACTAATTAGAGGGCAACCATCAAATGCGTTCTCTTACCTTCCGTTGTGGCTCGTGGTCTATGGCCCAAAAATTAGATCATCATCAATGAAAGTAAGAAAGAATAGTGTCCTGACTTAATTTATACACGTTGTGATAAGGATACAATCCCTGACAAGGATTTGGATAATATGTTAATAGCAGATGACTTTATTTGCTTAGTTTTTAAAAATATTTGAATGAATCATCGGTATTCACTGCTTGAAATTTGGTTTAATTAAGTGCAAAAGAACCAATGATGAGATGAGGACTCAGCTTGAAAACGAGACGCGTCACCTGTAATTTAGTATCTTGTCAATATTTGAGTCATTTAGACTTGAAGTATTAGGCGAAGAAGAGGCGATGTTAACTCTGCAATTCAAAGGCAAATGTGTTATGTTGCGACATAAAGTAGCCCCATGTAAGTCAAAGCAATTGAAAGAAGATTATTTGAAAAATGACAGAATCAAAGAGAGGAAAATTATGGCGACTTTGACATAATGTAGCGCGTACGGTGATGGATTTTCAGCTTGAATCCATTGTTACTTAAATCATCAATCAACTTCGATGTTTGTTTTCTACTGGTTCTATCTTTATGGCAGAAAACTCACGGTTAGATGTGCATACTCAACATACTGATACAAGGTACCACTACCTTTGCAAGCATAATGAAGATGGATTCATAAAGGATGTATTTGTCATGTCTTAGAAAAGAGTCCGGATATTTTTAGAAGAAGAAAATTGGAAAAAGATGCATGCGAAAAGTTTTTAAGGGAAGATTCAGGATTTGAACGATTGGACGTTGACGATATGAAGGGTATTGTAAAGAATCATCACAATTCACTTTTCAAATGTTTCGTTTACCTTGGGTTAAGTTACGAATTTGAAAGACTTAGCGATGAGTCACAGATTCAATTTCAAAGTGAGAGTTATCTCAATCTTAACGTGAAGAAGCTCTCTAACAAAGAAGTGTATTTGTTTCTAATGTGAAGATATCAAATGCTACTAGGTCTAGTGGAGTTAGAGACTGTAAACATTTGAATTGTTTCTGCTTTACTGTTAAATGTAACGTTCAATTCTGTAACCCAAAAATATCCATTCAAGATCAACGCCAACGTGCACAAAGCAAAGCAAATCTGGGTAGAATTTTTTTCACCCAAGAAAAGTTTGAAACTCTTTATCAAATGTATATGATTGTTAGATGTGTTGGATCTCTCTGACTTCATCAAGGATGTTTTGATAATTCAATCATAATTTTTCCCTGTGAAAACCTTAAACAATCAATACTTCACATAGTTCATTAACTTCCGTGTGAGATTTTTTCAATTTCACCATTTGTAATTCATGATCACTAACTCACCATTTGTCATTCATGATCACGGGTTGTGTGATCAACTGTCATGACTGGTTCCATGTCTCTCTTAACAATCTCTCTGCTTTTACAGGTGAAGGAGCAGAGGTTGGTTCATACTTGTTCTTCAATCTTTCCAAGGCCATTGTTGCATTTCCTTCAGTGTGATCCTCATTTTTGCATCCTTCACCATATGGAACCCCCCTTTACCACTATTGCGTTTGCATCTCTTCAACTCCTTGTGCCTTAGCCATATAAATCTGCACTGATAGCTTCATTTCTTTCTGTTTAATTCAAGGCTTTCCTCACGCAGCTTGATTTTGTTCCTGCTGAGTTTGTTCGATTCTCTTTGCTCTTCTCCAATACTGACAAGATTACCAATGATGAAAGCCACATATCAGATTGAGAATGGATATGATCGAAGAATTACCTAGAGATGAACTCGGATGAAGCTCCATCCAATTGAATTATCTTCAATAGGAAAAATAGAGTGATCATGCTTTAGCTACATCAAATCTTCCAAACATGATTATCCTGATGTAGCAACAAAACATAGATCTATATTTTTGCAGAGTCTTCTTCACTACATAGTGGTGACTCTTCTACTTCTGGGTGTTATTCGTCCCTTATGAGAAGAGTATAAACTTGGGTATGGCGTTCTGGATATAGGTCCTTGCAGAAAAAGTTAATCCTAATTACTCATAAAGGAATTCCAGATGTCCACCGAAATAATCCTCTGGAAATCCTATTTAAGTTAATAAATATATCTTTTCTAAAGGCTTAATCTCTGTCATGGGTCCTTGCTCCACATTACTTGAAAAGTTGATGCAGAAGCTCTTATGCTAGATCAAATAAGGTATTTGCTATGTAAACTTGCACCATATTCTAAAAAGGGATTTCCAATGTCACGTGCGGGAGAAAGAAACACTAGATACCTTGACAACAGTTTTCTTTCTTGAAGTTGAGTGCAAAAGCTACCATAATCTATCAAAAGTAACTTTAATCTGTTGTGGCCTCTTAAAATACGGGACAACGTATTGAAGTTATAGCGAAACTGGCCGCCAGATTTTGAAGCTATTATTGATGCTTCACTCAACCTTACTCAAATTTGTACACCGGATTGGAAGTTCCAGTGAGTGAGCTTTCTTGTATTTTCCTTGTTCAAAAGTGTAAGTCACAGGTCCAATAGATGCACATAGATTGTATGCAAACTGAAAAGATTACATATGCTGATATGCTGCATGATTAAAACGAATATCTCAACATTCGCAATAATCATGATTACTTTGTAGGTGGCTTTGATGAGCTAAAGATCAGAGAACGAGAATACATTTAGGAAGCAAGGCCGTTGGTAAGGTTGTGCCTACATCAGATACGTGGGTGCACAAGATTTGAATGAAGCTGGATTAAACATTCTTGTTAATCCAGAATGAAAATTAGGGATGACAAAATATGAAGTTAATTCTAGGTACTAGTCTTAATAATCTACTGAACATGGATTCAAAGTATTCATAATCAAGTGCATTTCCAACTTAAGCGTATTATGCATGTTGATGCTGAAAGCTACTGAACATGGATTCAAAGTATGCATTAAAAATGCTTGTCCCATTTAAACGTATTAGGCATATTTATCTAACAATGGAAACTAGGAAAATGGAAGTGAATATGTATCACCCTTTCATGACAATAATTTCGAACACAACATTTGACATAGCCTGTATAACATTACAAATATATGACCCAGATTTCACACTATTAATGGCTGGATAATCTGGAGGAGCATTTTGAATTCTTTCAATGAGCTTGCATATAGCTACACTTGCATGATGAACTCTTACGAGTCCTGGTAGAGCTCCTAAAGGTGGTCCAATTGGCGGGAATGGATTTTCCTGAAAATCTTCCATTCGTAACGTAGAATAGTAGTGGACGATTGAGTTTGCTTCTCTCATAATTGGAATGCCTAATGCATCTGGTGGACAAATACTCGAATTTGCAATATTGGGCGGAGGGTAAAAGGTAATCAAGACCGTTGGATCGATATCAACAGTTTTCCCCCACTCCTCTAATACTTCCCAAGCATCACTCTTATAATAGATGCCCAAGACTCCGAATAAATTTTCTCCATCTACTTTTTGAACAGTAGCTCCCTTTTCTTCTAATTCTTTCAAAAGCTGTTTCCGATTAGGAACACCTTGTCGCTTACTTTTAGTCCTCGTCCGAGTAGTATTCATTGTCGAAGGATTTAAAACAGCGGCTTTTCTGGTCTTTTTGCAGAATAAGTTAAGTTTCAAAGTTTTGTGACGGAGATTTTTATGGGAAGGGGGGGGTCTTAGCGAGATTCAACGGTATTATTGTGTAAGCAAGTAAAATCGTTAAATCCACGGTGTAATATACTGGTTGTTACCTTTAGGATTCGCTAGCTCCGACTGCAATGCTCCAATTCCCTTTTTTTTGACAAACCGAAAAATACAGGAGTTTTGCATTCACATCACTCTTATTCTCCAAACAACGAAAAAGGAAGTTAACGTGATGCCTACTAGGCTGTAATCTTAGATCATCCCTTTACTTTCAAACTAACTAAAGAAGAAACCTTAAATCGACGTTGATTGATCAAATCTCGTTTGAATTGAACGTGCCATTTACGTTTTCAAAATACTGCAACATGAAAATTGAGGGCATTTTAGTAGGAATGGGTATTATTCTTCATCCTTCCTTGTCTTTGGTTGAAAGTCCACGTTCAAAATTAACGAGGCAACAAATATTGAAACAGCAACGACGTCGACAAGAACAAGATCAACAAGAAGATAACGACAAGGTAGAGCAAGAAGAGAACAACGCACAAAATGACATTGCTAAGTATGATTCTGAATATTATGCATCCTTAAAAGGACGTTTGAAGTTATCAAGACGCTGCAACTCCTCCATAGTTTATGTAGATCGAATTTATCTGACTTGTGACAGTCCTGGTGACGATGGAGAAGGCTATCGTCAATCCTCTCGTTGTAAGTATGGTGACGAGGCGCACATGTATCTTTTCTGTAAGTTTAATTCCATGGAGAAATTTACTCTTTGATCAAAAGAAACATCATTTTTCTCATTTCTTTCAAAAGACACCATAAGCGAACAATACAGTTGGTCGGGAATCGATGTATCTGTTGACGCGGGAGTTTTGGATAGTTTTGTGAACATTCAACCCTATACCGACCTATGTGGCTTAGATTCGATTACATACTTAGGCAACCCGGTTAATCAAATTTACAGCGATGGA
>CAAAJI010001329.1:0-10012 GCA_900642245.1 Fragilaria radians
CATTGTTCTGTCAACTTTGACAATGTGTCTTTAAACGTTTTTGAAAGTTTAAGTCAAATAAACATGATAACAATCATTTTTAGCATTGAAATTAGATTTTTAATTAGGAGGCATCTAAGATCTTTTCCTCAAGTCTAAAGAATGAGGTCATTTATACTTCCAATGTCTTGAAGAAATTTCGTTTTAGGTGCAGATAAAAATTGCAATTAAGAACTATCACTTAATCCTCATCTTAATATAATGGAGCAAGAACTGTCACTTCTACAACTCTATTTATGAAGAGTTGTATGGTTCTGAGAAAGCCAGTATCAGAGGCCACTCATAAAATGATGGCACGTAAGTATAGGCAAACATTTATTTGGTTGCAAAGTATCTATGATAATCTCAGAAATTATAGTAAAACGTATATTGAGTTCGATACATAGATACCGGATTTTATCATTTACACGGATATAAAGCGTAATTCGGACTATGTCTACCATACTTGCAAAGAAGAAATCGCCATGATACGCCTGAAGCAGGAGAAAAGTGTAATGATGCTTTATTTTGTTAATGCTAACTTGTGCATCACTTGAGAATTTTTACTGGAAACATAGATTTCTGAACAAAAGCACAGTAGAATGGTACACAAGGCTACAAAGTTTTTTTAAACAACAAAATATGGAGCCGAATTTTTGGCAGCTAGAACATCCGATGATCGTGCTCTTGCGTTGAGGTAATTATTGCATATGTTGATGCATTGGAAGGAGAATCTTGGTAATTTGGTGATAACCTCCCTGCTGTGAATAGTGAATAGTCCTAAATTTCTAATTGGAAGGTTGTCAAAAAGTCAAAATTTTTGAATATTCATAGGTTAAGAGTATCACAAGCAGTTGGAATCTTAAGTTTGTACATATTAATGGGTAGTATAATCCTACTGTTATTTGCACAAAGTATGATTAGGATGGATGAAACCACCACAATTGACCAAGGGAAAGACAATGTGTTGCCGTGCATGTGCCCTAGCACCCATCCAAAATCGTTCGGCGCGGCGAGATAATTAAGAGGCAAAGGATTTGTGCTTTCACACTACAATTCCAAAGCATCTAAAGGCTTAACTGTAATTTCGCAATTGTCCAAGTACATGTAATTGTTTAACTTTAATTTACCCCAGTATATCTAGTAGCTTAACTTTAATTTCCCAATTGTCCAAGTATGTCTTTTCGCTCTTCTTTGACACTCTATTGATAATCTCATCATATATCGTGAACTTTTCAATTGGACTTTTCTTTCGCCCTTAGCACAAGAGTCATGGCAAGTATGTGTCTCCGACTCATCACGTAATCCGATGTTATGAGCCATGATCGCCGATAGCTTTGAACTAGGAGCATATACCTTTGCGATTGCCAAGGAGTCAATGATTTTCTGTGCTGATTGCTGCTCTTGCTCCCAAAGGACAACCCAAATCGCACATGATATGATCTTTTTTCTTCGAATGGCGATTTCTCCAATTCTAGATTCCAATCCGCGCGAACATTCTGAATCGTCATCGACGTCAAGTTCCCCTGTCTTCATCAAGCAAACCGTTCTGTAAAGGTCGTGCTTAATCTTTTTTAATTCAATCTTTGAATACCAAGATCTCTCGAACTCATCGTCAGAGTATTCATGAATGTGAATTGTTTCATGAACTCTGACTTGTTTGAAGAATTTAACTTGTCGCAACGTACTCATATCAACTGTTTGTGTTTTCAAGGGAGGATTGTTTTAAGTGTTAATCAATGTGTTGGTTTCTTCCAATTCGTATGTTTTTGCAATGGGATTCAAGTGACTTTAATTTTGATCCTCGTGTTTTGGAGGATGAATAAATACAATATTATAATTCTTACTTCAAGTGTTGTTACGGTGGAAACGACTTTCCGGGCAATTCAAAACCAGCTGTAGATGAAATAGTATAGTAATCCCACACTGTTGAAAACTACGATCAAAATATTACATAGCGTAAGCATCTTGGGACTCTATACTTCGAAATTGTAATCGATGTGGTATCGATCATATTTGTTCCGTTTGTTATCCTTGTAGAACCCATATGCGATAATCAGATTTCTCGATTTTCCATCTCAGTGTTGACGGGATAGGATTGGTCGTAAGTAAATTCAAAGTCCTTAAATGGAAATTTCTTCTATGACCCTTCGTTGTAGAAAAATTAAGAATAATATGTGCCTGGTCACAAAGGCACACGTTCGCACTTAGCACATCTAAAGGAATCACTGAAGTGCTTATCATTCGAACAGAACTTTAGTTGCTGACTAATATCCTAGAATTTTGCGTTTATACTTGTTCTCTGAAACCACGTTGAAGGCTAAGCTAAAAAAAACATTGATCTCTCGGTATGGCTTGAATTCAATTTGTTTCATCATTATATATAAATCAGGCGCTCTATATTCATCACAACTTAGAAATTATGATCCATTTTGGAGCATTTCTATAGTTGGATCTTAAATTCATTACATGTAAAGGGAAGGAGAATAACATAATAAAGATAACTTTAACAATCCTAGATTTGCCAAAATTGCTTGTCTCTGAATGTACTATACATACTTTCCATTTACGAGAATTTACTAATCTTTACTAAATTTGGCTTTTCAAACATTATTTGTTATCATCCAACCTTGTCACGGGAAATAAACGGACAGTTTAATCATTATTGTCCTTGAAAAGATGTTTAAAGACACTGAAACTCATAATTCTCTATTTTACTTTGTAGTAACTAACAGTAAGGTGATGCTGGTGTACAATTACATCTAATCACACTTTTACTTATTCAAGAAAGATTCTTTCTCATATCCTTATATCTCCGTTTTAAACCAAATGTTATCTTCTTTATTCATAAATTAAGGGCAATATTTTCATTTAAGTCATTTTCATCGTTTCATCCTTTTGTGCATTTGTTCCTCATTTTGCTTTTCCCTCATTGATTGTTGCTTGTTTGCTATGAGACAAATTCATTATTCAAGGTCAAAATCAAGATTTATCTTAAAATATTTTGGGCTCCTAAACAGCAAAGTTGGTGACTGGTAAATATCTCAGAGAAATGTTGAATAAATAAAACGTGGCTCAAGCCTTATATAATTTATTTTAACCCCACATGTTTCCTTATCCCATTCAATCCTTTTCAAAACTCATTTTTTTCTACACTTTGTCCTTTCGCTACATCATTGTTTTTAATATACACTTATTGTCGCAGAGGTACGCAGGTACTTCAATTGTGAGTGACTGGGCGTCAAATACAATCTTATATATCTAGGATTGTTTATTTTAACGAATGGACTTCACTCGTTTAGAAAGATGGCTGCTTGCGTTTTGAGAATTGCTCTATTGCCTGATTAACATCCGGTTTATCTTTGATATGGAAACCCGAAAACAAAATCAGCACAACTTTTGTTACTGGATTTCAATAACTTATTTTCCTTCATGGATACACAAAAACATTTTCGTCCATCAAGTTAACAGGAAAAAGTAGCTTCTCGAAAAACTTCCATTTCTTTTGGCGTGAGCTCTTTCTCCAAGGATTTTTTTTGCGATGCAAGGTCAGAGGCTAACGGGATTACTTCTCGAAAGACTTCAAATCGTGTTGGATCTGGAAGACCCCATAAGCAGGCAAGAGCATGACAGCAACGAAAATTTTGCCCCATGAACAATGCCAACAATTTGGCATTAGTTGCTGATTGCGATTCTCCTGGCAAAGAGATATCATCAACTAACTTCAAGGTTTCGATAAACTCATGAGGTGATAGGCTTTGCAAGTTTGTCACCAACTCTGGCTGAGATATGCTTAGAGCCAAGGCATCATTGAGACTACGAGTATCCTTTAGAATCCTTTGTACGTTAAGAAAAGAACTTTGTGCATGTACGTCATACGATTGATTCCAAATCATTTCTTCAGGAGCAGAGGGCCGCCCTTCACCTTGAGAAGGTATGATAAGTTCCGAATTGCTATCTTGAGGGAAAATGGAATTTGATGGGATTACGACCAAGCATGATTCTTGAGGATTCCAATTGGTGGGAAGAATTTCAGCTAAAGCTAATGGAGGTTGATCAGTAGCCTTAGACTCTATCTGTAAAGAAGGAAGTACTATGTCATCTACTGAAATGGGAGCTGATGGATAAGGGGTAGCATTAGGAATAGTTGTTGTATTCAATGTACACCTTTGCACTCTAATAAGGGCCGATGATTGAGGCCTTGTTATGCAGCATGGTGTCACTGCTGTAATGACCAACGAATGCCGTACTTCAATCACTTTACCATCATAAGAATCCCTCGCGTCATGGTTAAGGATAATATTTCCAACTTTTTTACCTGCCAAAATTTCAGGATTTATTATCTAAGGGAATCGCCTCATAATGAAGATTACGCATTTCATATCGGGTTGGTAATTTTGAAATGGGCAACCATAGCGCGTTTCTATCGATTTCAAATTTCTTGGAGGCGACATTCCGAACATGATTCTTGCTGTGACCATTCGCTGTCCATGTGATCGTTTCAATGACTTCGACCAGTAAATGCTGTACTTCCACTATGGAATCGTTTTTGCCAATGATTCCAACAATAACCCTTTCTCCCGGTGCTACTACTGTGGAGCTAGCATCCCAACCCATCGTAATTACGCCACGATTGGAACAGCAGCATGCATTCAAATTAAATCTCTCACAATCCATGATTATTCTCGATTCCTTGGAGTTGGAGGCACCAAAGATCGAAATGGGAATAGTAGAAGATACCTCTGATTTTTCGCCAAAGCAATCAAATCTATCTAGATAGACTTTCAAATAGTATTCGATGGAACAGCTACAGTCGTCTATTCGATCAGAGCATTTCATAGTCGAGGGTAACCAGTCTGGAATTTGCCATTCAAAAGGAATTTCATATTGCCCTCCGGGTATGACTCCAGTGGGAAAGGTTTTGATTGTAGCATCGTTATCAATTATTGAAGATTTGACACATTCTCTCACTTTCTGTATGATTCCATTCTTGTTTTGTTCTAGTACAATGATTGACTGTTCAAATCCAGAAAGTGTCATCTTTATTCCTCGAGCTGAATGATCGGAGGAGCCATGGGCTGATAGGAAAATTCGACCACGCAAGGTATTCCCTGCAACAATGGCATCATGATCAACGCGAATAGCAATTCTGGGAGCTGAATTTCCCATCAGTCAGCCTATTATTTAATACTCTGGACAACAGACTGAAACTATACATTTTTCGAATGAATTCCCAAGAATGTCAACACGGCATGTTTCAGATGCATTCAATTCGTGAGGGCAATTGAATTAGTGGTGCTTTAAGTACCGGTACTGTTCTCCTGCTGTATTTGCCTTTCGACTGACAGTCCTCGTATAAGTTGGCATAAAAAATTCCATAACATACAAGGAAAAACACCAGTATTGCTTCTGTCTGGAATTAAAAATCATTCCAAACTTACATTTCAATTATTCATGATGAGGACTATTTGAAATGTTTCAACAAAATATGGTTTTGATCCTTGGCTTCAAGGTTTTGTTATAATTTGATTAATCACTATTTCATTGAGATACTTGGGAATGAGTGATTTCTGTGATATAAGTGTTTAAACGTTGCTTGCAAAGGTAGAGCATGCTCCTAGCAGATCAAGAGATTTCTGGCAAGAGAAACAATCTCTGAAAAAAGGATTTCTAAAGTCAGAATCAATGAGAAGACTGAAGATGGAAAGGACTTTGTATTTATATGATTGTTTCATGGAATTTAGTAGCAACAGAAAGGTGGCGTTCAACATGGCTAAAGCATGAAAAAGAGAAATATGACTACAGAATCACAGAATAGATTGAAAAAGAACGTCAAACATTCATCAAATTATAATTATGAATGAAGTAGAAGACACAGGGTCCACAATTACAGGTGATCAACTCCATTTGCATGCTTTCAGCAATGTGAAAAGGGGTATGAGAAACAATTGGACACAAAGAAAATCCTCAAGAGTTGATAATATGCAAAAGAAATTAACCCAATGCTTATGGGAAAGCGTTGGAATATCAGTGACACTTCCAGTTGTGGTAAAACCATTATTGCTAAAAATGCTTCCTTAGGCATACAGACATGGTACATTGATACAATATACCACTTTATTCGGGAGCACTTTGAAGACAGTCTTTCTGAATCGTTGTCGGCAAGAGAAAAGCGACACTGATATCTCACTAAAATGTTAGAAGTATCTAGAAGAGGTAATGGAAGACTGAATAGCGCTGATGCAGAAAACGTTTGACCTAGATCAAATTTCTTCTCATCATTTACTCAATATCAAGAATATTGAGGATAGAGGTCTGTCTATGAAATGCTATGTTGAAGCACTTAAGGGCAGAGTAATATCATCAAGCGAAATTATCAGCTGTTCAAATTATTAAATGTTTCACAGGATGCATATAAATAGCTTTAGGTCAATTACACTTATGAGATTTTATTGATGCTGCAGGAACGAGATCTTTTTTCTTCATGGAGATTTATGGTATTGAATGTGGCATTTACAACCGAAGTACAATCAATACTCTTACAAATCAGAGACTACAGATTATCCTGTCTGATCTAACCCCACCAACTGACAGTGGAATGCGTTATTTCAAGATAAGTTAACCATGAATTCTCATTCAAACTCTTGGCGATTATTTCAGCACAAATTGTCACTCACATCATTGACTGTGTGATACAAAGCTATGATTATATATCTTTGAATTATAGTTTGATGTCAAAGCCTGGCGAGTGCATGACGAAATAAAATAACTACGATTGTTATACCTCCTCGTCGAAGTAGAAATCTCTAGCTTACTCCATAGTTTCGAAGTTTATTCTCGTAAGTCTTGAACGTATTGATGTATTTACCTCAACATCCGGCTAATCGAGCCCGTTTCTTGTGACGACGCCGGCTCAAAATATTGCGCCCACCAACCGTCGATTGACGCCTCAACAATCCAGTCTTTCGCTTCTTTCGCAATATCGACGGTTGAAAAGTTCGTTTGATGAGCCAATGAGACCAACCAAAGATGGAAACGGATGCATCACACAGAGATGCGTAAAGGAAACTCGAAACCACCTTGCGATTTGCCTGCCAAAATGTCGGCTTCGTAAGGGACCAAACCGATGGAACTGATATCGTGTTGACGATATTACCTCCAAGAAATAGAGAATCAGATACACCTCGCAGGACGCCAGCAGATCGTAACAAAAAGTGTGGCTGATGTGGAATTCTAAACAATACGCTCATCTTCTAGCAGAAAAATTACGAACTGCGAGACAAAGGACAGTGATGGTACGACAACGGTTATGAATTTGGCAAAATTTGTTATCCATTAACGAACGGGTTTTTGCAGTCCATATGTTTTCCTTTGTTCTGCTCTGATAACATTGGTTTTCCAGCATCATGTATTTTGCCATTTTTAATGTGAGCACGGACTTTCTCTATCTTAAAAGTTGATATGGATAATCTGAAATTCACTCCTTTTGCAAAGAACTACCGAATGAAAGTCAAAGAGCCAATTCATTATAGGCATGAAAGATCTTTGCTTGATTTTCTAGGGAATACAGTTTTCAATACTTTTGATGATCAGAGCAAATCTAATTTTAATTGCAGTTTAATATCACTATTAAGCTCTTCTCTAGGCACTGAAGTGCAAATTTTGATAGCATTTGCACGCCAGGTGATTTGAGAGTATACAGCAAAAGGAATTGATAGGGTACTCTAGCTCGCAATCGTACTCGATCCCTATGCAAGTAGCAAAGCCATTTTACAGCACATAAGGGATAGGGGTAAACAAAATGATTTCGGTAAGTTAAATGTACCGCTGTAAACAGAAGTCGGACGATGGCTAGACCGGAAGTAGCAGTTTTTTTGTAGCAGGGCTAGCATTTGGTTGTTTTTTTGCGCAGGTTTGAATACGCAAGATCATATTAAGTACTTTTCTGTAGAGACTATTGAATGTTGGAATGAGTGAGTTGATTAATGAAAGCTCCTTTACTATGTTGGTTTGTCAATGGTCCAAAGAGGTTTAGCAAATTAGTACAATATTAGAACTTGAATCCCAGCTGTTTTGACATGAAATTTGCTATAAATGTACACTCATACATTTTTGTTTCAATGAACAAAAGATGCTACATATAAATCATATAAACTAATTAGCCAAATCAAATGATCTAAGCTCAACTTAGCCTTGGGTTACATAAATTCATTTTACAGATCAACAATTTAGCTCCATTTTTTCATTTGAAACACCACATTATTTAAATCTAATCAAGAAGAAATCAATATCTTGAACCATAGATATGACAACTCTTTGTATTTGCTGACATAAAAAGATGGAAATTTCTGTATTATGGAAATGCTGGATGTTTTCACATAGACAATTCCCCATTTTTTGATTTTTGGCGAATCCAAATTACGTTTGGCAGACTACTCGTTACATGAATTACAGTAATCAATATGGTAGAGTAACAATGTAAATCATTTGTCCTACCACTGGATGTATCATCTCAAAAATCGCCAAAATTGGAACGATGTAAAGGACGTAAGGTTGATATTGCATGTGACATTGTTAGCTGCAGTGTGAAGCTTTCCTACAGGATTACACCTGTCGGAAGGTACATTTCATGTTTGATGGTTACATAACATGAAAGAGGTCTAAATGTTATTTGTTGAGAAACATTTCATTTTAAACGGGTAATGTAGTCCTTTGTTGGTGATTGATGTGTGAAACCAAAGGTAAAATTTGAGGACAAATCTGACAAATTCTGACTATTGGAATGAATACTCAAGATGTTTAGTCCTAGAAATTTAATTTATCCCTTTAATTTTAGATCACAATCTCATTACTTTTTAAGTCTATCGACGGACTTGTTTTTGTGTTTTTTTACTTCTTCATCAACCTAATTAATCGACAAGAGATTTTCAACTCTATTACATCACACAAGTTTTACCAAGGTCAAGCGCTTATTTGGTTCATCCAAGTTCACTGTCTCTTTTTTTCATATTTATAATCGTTAGGCCAAAAATAGATTCTTTTTGTCAAGATGGATAAGATCTCCACTTTTTCGGGTGTCAAGAAGGATTGGGGAAGATGGTCCATGACTTTCGTAGCAAAATCCAAGCTAAGATGGTATAGGGAGATGCTTATGGGCTTAGAGATTGTACTCAGCAAAGGTTCCAAGGGACTTGAGGAGTTCATGTGGAGGAACAATATTGCTTCTGCAGAGCTATGGATTGCAAGTGAATGCAACATCTGCCTGGGAATTGTGAATTCCAGCAGATCAGAGGAGATGCAGAGGGCAATGCCTGTTTAGCTTGGAAGAACCTTGTGGCCAAGTTTGAGCCAGTGACTAAAGCCAATCTAATCAAGATGAAGCAAGAATTTACCAAGAATAGATTGGATTCTGGTCAAGATCCAGAAACGTGGATTCAAAATCTGGAATTAATGAGGAGAAGACTGCAAATTCTTGGGAATACCATGTCAGATATGAATCTGATGATTCACATTCTCCAACCTTCCAAATGAGTATGAAACCACTCTGGAGTTGCTGGAACATGATCTGGAGAACAAAGTGGCCTCTCTAGATCAAATCAAGGAGAAGCTGAGAACCAAGTTTGAAAGGCTTGGGAAACGTTGATCCCTGACGGATGGAGCCTTGGTTAGGAGCTCAAAACCCGCGAAATTCAAGGGCTTGTGCACATATTGCGGCATACATGGACACAAGGGGACCGAATGCAAGAAAACGATGGCCAACAATGGGGAGAAGGGTAAGAATGGTGGTTCTAAGGACAACCATTTCTTCCCTGGAGTGTGCTGGAGGTGCAACAAGAAGGGGCACAAATCCATGCATTGTAAGCTCAAGAATCAAGGTGCTGAAGGTAACACAGATAGAGTCAACCTCTCCCGTCACCGGTGCAACCTGTCACATGGTGTGCATGGATGAAGGTATGCTTGAGTGCATTTCTAGCAATCAGCATGTTTTTGTGGG